>VDFB02142450.1:0-17385 GCA_007258455.2 Sequoia sempervirens | reverse complement strand
AATCCTGCAAAGGAAAAAGACTTATTGAATTTTGGGTAGGTGACTTTGGTCAGATAGAATTTGATGACTTTAATGCATATGACCAATTTAAGCTCAGAAAAAGGGGTATGCAAAATGACCCAACGAGAGAAAAACAAAGAAAAAAGAAAGGGGTCCCCGATCTGAATGGGGCATGTGTGCTATAGGAACAACAAAGGAAAAAGTAGCTAAAAGACAAAATTAGCTACAAGGAAAATTGGCTACAAGATAAAATAGGGAAAAGACAATAATATCCAATTTTATATTGTAAAATTTTGTGCTTATATTAGGTGATGTGAAAACCCTATGTTAGAATGAATCTGGGCATTCATTGTGAATTAATCTTGTCATTCATATTACTTTTTGAAAACTATAAATAGGGGCATACTCTCATTTTGAAATGGAGAGATGAGTTGTTGTAAAATACATTTTGCAGCAATATATAAGAAAAGCATTGAAAGTTGATGGTTTCTTTGTGTTGCTCTTTATGTGTGCATGATTTAGCCTCCATATTTCATTTCAATTTAGCTTATTTACTGTTTAAGTTTCATTCCATCTTGTTAATTAGTGGATAGCATTAATGGTGGTTGTATGTTACAATATTTGATGCACTTCTAGCTCACTCTTTTAGTGATTTATTGATGATAAATTGTTGTGTAAATCTAGTCTAAGCTTATTAATTTGTTGCATTCAAGTTTGACTATATGTTCATGCTTAATGCGTGAATGTTATAGTTTCAAAATCTACAAAGAACCTTAGAAGATTGCACTGATTTTGTGACATTGTAGATTATTCTTGGTTAAGAAAAATCTAGTTTTGGGAGTTTGTCTATTGTAATATTGGCCATTGTTGTTGTTGTTCATCGATTTAGAATTAGAATAAATTCTTAACCCTTTAATCTTTTGACTTTTCTTTCAAATCTAAGTTAACCATAAGTTTTAGCATCATAAAAATGCCATATCTGATGAACAAGATGAGTTTTAGGGAGAGGCAAAGAAAGAGGGGAATAATTGGAGAGGGACATATAGAGATATATAAAGATTAGTATAAAGATAGGAAGTGGTATAGAGAGAGGTATAGAGAGGGATAGATATGGGAGTAGAAAGAGATGGATACATAAGGAGATAGAGATAGAGATATAGATATAAGGGGATAGGAAGAGGGAGAGAGAGAGGAAGAGAGATGGGTGGATAGAGAGAAGGAGATGTATCTAATGATAGAGACAAAGATAGGAAGATAGAGGTACACATGAATATAGAGGGAGAAAGGAAGAGAAAAAGATAGAGAGAGGTAGAGGGAGAGATAAATATAGAGAGGGAGATAGAGAGGGAGAGATAGAGAGGAATAGATAGAGAGTGTTATTAATGGAGCCCCTCCCTCTTCTTGATTTAGAGGTTTTATTTTAGCCATATTTGAATCCTAGATCCTAATGGGGGTGTGTAGGGGCTTCCCCCCCACTTTTATTGCTAGGGGATCCAAGGGGGTGGCAATAGATTCTAGATCCCCTTTGGTGGGGGTTCGAGGGTAGTTCCCACTAAGAGAATTAAAAAAAAATCCTTGTAAAATAGTATATGTATCATGAGAGTTTCTTGTAACTAAGTGAAGAGATAGAGAGCGAGGGAGGGGGAGTGGAGGGGAGATGAAGAGATAGAGGTAGGAAAGGAAGATAAATAGATATATAAGGGAGAGAAAGAGAGAGGAGGAATATATATTTTATTTTATGATAGACATAATAGAAGCATGCTATAATGCACTTGCATAAATATATTTTCCTTTGGTATTGCCAACCCTAAGAGTTATATTTTCCCTGGGAATCCAATCCAAAGGGTTGGACTTACATGTCAATGCCCCCAAAGAAACGTTTTCTATAAATTATAAAAAAGTAACTAAATCTTGAGTGTGCTCTCCATTAGGTTTGCACATCTTTCAATGTTGAGATGAATAAATACCACAATAAAATCAATCTCTCTTACCTTTATAACGACACCATTTTTTATACATTTTGAATATGTCAAGGTTTTGATCTTTAATTTCTTTTTATAGTTTCTTCAGTTTTTGCTAAAAACTTATGCATAGTATTTTTGGTTTAATTTTTTATTTGTTCATCCAAATTTGAAACAAATTACATTATTAAATTATAGAGTTGATTTATGCAGATTCAATATATATATATTTTTTATTAGTTTTCAAAAAAATAGGGGTATGCATGCTCAATTTTTCATTTTGTAAGATATGTCCACTTTGAAAATTAGTTAGAAGTCATATATTTATTTTAAAAATAATAGAAAAAAATGAATAAACTACATGGTGTTTGCTAATTTTCCATTGAAGTGATTTTAAAATACTAAAAAAGCTAACATTTTAGGAGGAGCACAACACCCACTATGTTATATTTTTCTAGCAAAAAAAGGAACGTTTTTTGTGCTCCCTCTATTTGAACTTGTTAATCTCCACCATTTTCAAAAAAACATAGTAGTTTAGAATGTAGATTCAAAGTACCATGATTCTTATTTTTGTTGCATATTAAATTTTTGATTGTAACTACCTTTAGTTTCTCATCAAAGATCATTTTTTTATCGATTTAAAAAAGTGGCCACTTAAGACCCCATTTTGGCTCCCCATTTCCTTTCACACACCCTAATTAAAAGACGTGTTCTTTCATATATCCTACAAAACCACACATTAGTAGTTTAATGAATTTTTTTTGACAATCATGATACTTACAAGATTATATTAATTTCTAGCAAACTGTACAGATGGTGAGCACAAAATAAAGATAAAAATGATTAAACAATTAGAAAAGAGAAAGCAACTTACAAAAATAAAGTGAAAAAATATAACATAAGTAATGTAGAATAATATAACTGACAAAATAAATATTTTACCTTAAATAGAATGCTTTACTAGCATAGGAAACTATCTAGGTTAAATAGGTGACAAAGTAAAACATAGGTAACAAAACTAAAAACCTTAGTGAAATGAAAAATAGAAGTTATGAATACCTTTCAAAAAAGGAAAATTTTACAAACTTTAGAGTGAGAATTGGTAAATATGATATTTTAAAGTGTTAATGAGAAAATAAAAACTAGAAAATGAAAGAAACATTAAAAAATATAGTAGGAAGATAAAGTATGAGACCTGGGTCATAGAAAAAAGGACCCTTTTCTTGACATGGGATTAATTCATGATAAATTGGCTTAATGAGGCCTTGATTCAGGTGTTGTGAGGCATTTTATGCATCCACACTAGGTCTTGGTCCCTTGCAAATTGAATAATATGCTTTTAGTGATGTCTTGTAAAAGTGTTGTAAAGTCTTATAAAGGACTTTCATGCTTTTCTAGACTTATTTCTCCTAATAAAATATGTTTAATAACATTATCATATCAATATAGAAGGCTTATAACTTAAACTTAATGATAAATTAATGTTGTAATGTGTCTCACACATTCACATTGGTTCTTGTGCCTTCATAGTCTATGTGGACCTCATTTTAGTGTTGTAAAGTATATTTAATCACACTTTCACATTGATTTTTGTGTCCCAAGCCCTATTTTACATTTACATAATCACTAATAGGCCCCTATTAACCCATATTGTGCATCCTGAGGCTAAAATTGATCAAATACCCAACAAAGTTGCCATTTAGACCTTATTTCCTTATCCCTTGGCTTCCTAGCTATCAGATTGGCCCCTATGGGACCCATTCACCATGCATGGTGAATCAATCCCATCCAGGTGGGACCCATTTTTTGTGTGTTATGAATGAGTCCCATTTGGCTCAATTTTGACCTTTGAGCGAGAAAAAAGTGAAATTTGAGTTTAATATTGCTTCATGTCGGCCTGTGATGAGGTATTAACAGGTAAAATAGGTGAATTTCCTATAAGAGAACCTCTCTAAACTAATTTTTACATCCATTAATTTAATTCACATCCATTCGTGATTATTCATCCACCAATCTTTCATTTCAAGTCCAACAACTTAGGGTTTTATCATTGCAAGACATCAAGAAAAATCCTATAGACATTCAAGGGCTGAATCTTCCTCCATTGCTGTAGAAATTCAAGATCAACATCATGGAAAGGTAATATATTCCATTATTTCATGTTTCATTCCTTTCTTTCATCATTTTCGTTTAATTACCTAAAAGGGGTTTGACCAAGGCAAACCCCCATACCCTAACTTTCACCATTTCTTCTTCTCTTCTTGTGTGTTTGTAGATTTAGGACTCTTGGAAGTTTGGAAATCATTGAAGATCAAGTTTTAAAGTTTATCAAATCTTCTCCTCACTTAACAAGTCAAAGTATCAAGAAAAACTCATTTTCAGGCCCATATATTAGAGTTTCAGAAGCAGACACCTGTAGGAAGTCAAAGTGCAGATCAAAAGCTTCGTAATCCAATTTTGTAAATCTAGAAATTCAAAATTGGACTCATTCACCATGGGTGGTGAATAAGTTCCACTCTAGGGTCAATGTTTAGTTTTTTTGCATTTTTGAGTACCCTTTTGTTAGAAATAGGTTTTGACTCAGTTTGACAGAACTGGGACTGATTCACCCAAAATGGAAAATGAGTCCCTCTAGGCCTAAAAAATAGCATTAGCAACATTATAGAATCCATTTTCAGCCTCCTTCAAGGTTCCAGGTGCACAGTTTTAGTTTGGTTCATTTCTGTTTAATTTTGCATTCATTTCTAGTTCATTTTTTGCATAACACGATGTGTTTTCAAACAAGTTGTTTTCCTTTAGTTTCTATTCATTAGTCAATCAATCTCATTATTTTCATGCATCCAAACATTACATCTAGGCATATTACATCCATATTCCATCCATATTGCATTGAATTTGAATGTAACATAGGCATTTTTGGCCCATCTTTCTCCTTTTGGGTGAAAAACCCTAGAAGTGATAGAAAGCAAGTGTGGTGCCAACAATCTATGTTCCATTTTGTTGAACCTTCTTTTCAAATTCTTTTTTGAATTATTTTTAGTCCTTTCATCATCATAGATCTAGCTTGCATTAGGGTTTGCATGATTCATTTGCATGCTAGGTGTTAAATTTTGCATTCATACAAAGTGCATTTAGATTGCATTGCTGACATCTAAATTCATTTCCACTTTCTGAAGTTCTACATTTTTCAATAAGGTCTACATCATAGCACTTATAAACCATAAAAATACCTCACAAATTTCATAAAATTCTAAAAAAAGTCCTTACTAGGACTCATTTTCCACCCTGGGCGAATCAGTCCCTTTGGACCCCTAAAACTGCATTTTACAGAACTTGGAAATTTGTTTTTCAGCTTTTGTTTGGTGCCTTAACTTACTTGTATCAGTTAGTTGCATTTCTGTAGCATGCATTTCACTAGATCTCACTTAAAATAGCTCATTTCATGCATATTTTAATTTCACAATTACATTTCCCACATTTCATTTTTTAGATTATTGCATACAGTAATCAACAATTTACTTTGTTTTACATCTGCAAATTACATTGCACTTTATTTACTTTTTCATAACATGTTCTTTAAATGTTCCTTTTATTTGATTAAACATGGATTTTATAAGCATAAAATTCCCTCTTATGAGTTTGATTTTGATTACAACAATGAGGAACATGTTAGTCCTGACCACACCATTACATTATCCATTGGTGCGAATGGAAATGTAGGCAATCATAACACACATACTTGTTCTTCTCCTGATACCTCTCCTATTTAGTGATGAAGGTATCTTGGTGAAAGAATTCACAAGCATTGAGGGTCTTGATTTTCCATTTCCTTATTCCCCTTTGGGTGATGTTAGACAACAAGAACATGAGATCATAGACACTTTCCTAAACATCACCTTACCTAGTCTCCATGGTCATGACAATCAATCTTGTCCATCTCCTAATATCCCTCCTCGATGTAAAGAGGATAGGTTGGTGTTAGAAGATATCCCTATTACAAATCATGAAACCAGTGATCCCCCCTTCCCTAATGCTCCTCCCATTTGGGAAGATCTATTTGAAAATCATAATGGTCCTTCTCTTCATGCCTCTCTCACTTGTGATGAAGCTACTTTGCAAATTTCAACCTTAGATGAATATATTACAAGCTCTCCTAGTATGGTAGATAATATGAAACAAGAGAATGAGACCTTAGAAAAAACCAACAATCAAATACAATCTTCCCTTAATCTCCTCAGGTAAAAGCACAAAACTATGTCACACTTTTGGCCAAAAAAGTAATTCTGAACAAATTACTTTCGACTGGCACATTTTCAGCCGAGATGGTTTTGGCCGAAGCCACGAGGTAGTGACATGGTGCCTACATGTCAGTACTCTTTTGGTCAAGTGGCTTTCGGCTGAAACCTTCTTAGACGAAAAGGTGTTGATCAAAAATGTCAAAAAAAAAAAAAATAGCTTGACCATTTTGAATGCTCGGGCGAAAGGGTTTAGGACTAGAGCTCGTCGGCCGAGGTCAAGACCAACAACAACCATATATACCCAGGTTTTGTCTGCGGTCACTTGATGTATTCTTTGATTCTAGTTCTGTCTGTTACAATATTTCATCTGAGAGATTTTTGTGATATATTTGGAGTTAGGGTTTCATTGATTTGTTGAAAGAAATTATACTCTTCCATTTTATTGGCTAAATGTTATGAAAATTTGTGTTGTTTGTGATATTGATGAAGGAAATACATAGATTTTATTATGATTAATTCAGAACATTATTAGATTTCATTGTTTAAACCATTTGCTCTAGTGGATTAGAAATTTGGAGTTTTGTGAGGAAAAGATGATAAAATCTCCTTAGCCTTCTCCTTCTTGAAAGAGCTTAGTTTGAAAACACAACCTATTAAAAGGCTTACAAACAAACTTAATAACAATTTATGCATATGCAATACACTAAAATCTAAATGTTTAAAAACAGTGACTATAAACTGAAAGTTGTAAGAAGAAACACTTTAAAAACCCCTAAAACAAGTTTTGAGGTGATCTTTTAAAGCTAACCTAAGGAACTGACATTGAATAGAAACTGCCACTATACCGAGAAATCTATGCATACTGCCTCCAATATATTATTCTCATAGAAATATCCTCAGGCTCTACCCAATACTACTTGCAATAATATGGAAATTCACAAATCTTGAAAACTTGTTCTTATTCTTCGGACGAGATCCATACATAAGTGACGTTTTATGTTTCGGTGAAGGTCCATGGGAAAAATTTTAAGCAGGGATCTTCATCAACTCCCCTAGTTTCCATTCATTTGTATTGATCATACTGCCGAACACACTCCTACAGCTCTAAAGGAAGCTATCGGTGTTCCATCCATTCTTCAGTGTCAGTCTGCTTAACTCTCCATTCTTCTAACCTTACTATCATAGATTGCAGGTAGGTTTTCCAATAACAAAAACTATTCAGTTATTGCATAAGCATTGAATTAAAGTTGGAAGTCATCTCAAAATGAAAATGTGTTTGTCTTTGTAATCACTTGTTATAGCTTAAGAAAATCCAAATATGGTACCATAAAATGTTAACGAGAAACTAAGCAGAAAGAGTTTTATCACTATAAGATAAAAAGAAAGTGTTGAATCCTCTTTTAGAAGCTTACAAATGGAGAGGGGAGATGCCAAATTATCTATAATTCAAGTACAATTTTTTTTTTTGAAAATAATGGATCCTACAGAGAGACCCAAAACATCAACAACTTATATCTATGCAGGTCATTCCAGAAAACCCACACTATGTTATACACTGAAAACAAATTACAATCAATCAAAACAAAATATTTTTGCATTTAGTTACAATAAAGAGGAAGCCTATTTGTAGGAGACTTTCAGTGCTCTTAGGAAGGAAAATAGTGAATAGAGTTTTAGGATATGACACGTATCATATTTGTGGCAAATGGGCTTATATATGAATTTCCAGAGAACATAAGTATCGACATTATCATGATAGTTGAGAAAGATAATTAGTTCTCAAGGGAATATGCATTTACTTGTAACTAATGTGATGACCATAGGATTGACATCCAATTGGAAGTTTGAGATCCTTAGTAAGGAAACCAAGGATCTTTAGCCTAAACTCATTGATATCCCATTTCAACATTGCTACAGACAAGTCAGTAGACCTGCTGACTATTTGGAAAGCAAAGGTGTAATTTGGGATACATTGTCCATAAAACAAGCTTCAAATTAGATAAAAATGGTTTGGTTTGGATGCCCCCCTAAAGGATACACTAACATTCTAAACAAGAAGAATGAGAAAGAATATGTGAACAAGGCTAAGGTTAAAAGAACCTAGGGTTATTTATTTAAACATCATTTATATCACATCAAATCTTTATTCACTCATTGAAGAAATTTCCATCAATTTGGGGAGTGGCAGTACAATGCATAGTAGTTGATATCAACAATCATCATGTTTGAGGCATATTGTCTGTAGGGATGGAATAGTGTCCACAATCTTCTCATCACCTCTATTTTATTTGTTGTTCTCCTACTTTGTTCCACACCTTTATTGTCTATCTTAGCATTCAGTTGGAATTTATTTCCCTCCATGTACTTGCAAAAGTATTCTAGTGGGTTATAGAAGATCATCGTATGTTGTAGTGAGAATAAAGACTTGTGAGGCACACCATAAGTTGGTGCAATCTCTAATGGAAGATTGAAAAATATCCTCTACATTGAGGATGGAGGCACTTTGGGCATGGTTTAGGTGTTCCTTGCTTATGCAGTCAGGGTTAGGGGGCCTTATCAGGCTACCCAACCTCACAACCATAACCATTCATAACACAGAAAAACACAAATTAAACAGGAAACAAATAAAAATCATTTTATTCCTGCTTCAGAATTAAAGTTACTTTTTAGACAACCTAAATTAAATTATTAAATTATTTCCTTAGCTCAAAAAGGGGACATGATAGTTTTCTTGGAAAATTAATTTTTAGACATACATGTGTACACAATATATGTAAATGCATGTGTATGTACATACATACATTTTGCCTAAATTTACATTTCTATAAATTCAAAATTGAAAACCCCAAATTTTTAGTTCACCATGTGTACATGTACATGTATACATTATGTACATAATGCACATACATGTATGTGAACATATATATGTACATGTGTACATGTATGTATGTATTATATATACATATGTGTATGTGTGTATGTATGTATGTATTATATATGTATGTGTATGTGTGTATGCATGTATGTATGCATATATATATACATACATGTATGTGTGTATGTATGTATGTACTTGAGTATGTATGTACATAAATATATGTATGCACGTGCATGTACATATATATATTTATGCATGCATATTTATGTATATACATATATATACATATATATATACATGTCATGTACATGTGTGTACATGTATTTATATATACATAAATACATATACATACATGTATGTACATGTGTACATACACACATACACATATTTATATGTATATACATGTACACATGCATTCCCACATACATACATGTACATACATACATACACATAAATGTATATATGTACATACACAAATGCATTGAAAGTCTCTTTGGAGTTGTCAAATTTCTTATGTTATCTAAGTTGTTACAAAAGGTGAACTATTGAGTTAAGTTCATTGAAGAAGTAAATAAATTATATGATGAAATAAACCATTCCATGCTTACAAGGCCAAGGTTTCTAATTGAACATAGCATTCCTGAGGCCTAAATTCATCTTTCATGAAAGAAAAAAATGATATCAAAGGAGATATTGTGCCTACAAAATGTACAATGTTTATATTTTATTCCTAAGGAATTTATTTCAAAGAATTTTAGTTATTACTTTAATATGTTTTAAGTTATCAAAAAATTAAGGAAATGTTAACCTTTTTATTTAGTGTTTGATTTAAAAAATAATTGATTACAAAGAAAGGCTATATATGTGACCAATTGTAATGAAGAGTATTTTTTTATTTTGATCTAATTTTAGTATAGAGTGGTTGAAAGGATAAATATATTTTTCCCATATTTATTCTTGGTTGCATATTACATGCATCTATGATTTAATAGGTTCACATAGAGATAGATATAAATTTTGAACTAGATCTCATTAGATACATTTAAATTTAAAAATGTTTTCTAGTTTTGAAACTTGAAAATTTTACATTTAATTTAAATATATATATATATTTTTAGTTTAAAAAAAAAATCAATTTAAATTTGTTTAGTTCATCATGTAATTTTTTTTTAATGATATGCAGATCTCTATCTATTTATATATATCATGGCCAATGAGGGATCTCATCATTCCCCTCGTTCTGAGCGAGAAGCTCAGACTGTCAAATACATTTCAGGATAGTATTGCTAGATTAGACAATGCTCTAAAATGTTTAGATCAAACAATTCACAACTCCCTCAATTTGGCTAATCAAGATAGATTAGTCACTATTAGACAGGAGATTATTAAGATGATCAAGACAATTCGATCATACAATCCTTATGATGAAATCAACATTGACCAGTTTTATTTTTCTCTTGCTAGGAGTGTTACTAGCATAGTGAAACATAGAGAAGTTTCCAAATTAGTTTCAAGTGAAAATGTGTTATCCATGTTCCCATTTTATAGAGGAAAAAATAAAATTAGAGGATATTTGGTTACGAGGTGTGAAGATCCTCTTGTTGCACCATTCATATACCCTAGATGGTTGGCAATGCATCATAGATGGCCTCACAATGATGGGTTGCCACAATATTTTGTCAAACAGTTATATGCATAATTTCATTTACATATAAAGGTGGACTACACATCTTATCCCGAGCATGCTGGCCAGGGTAAAGGATGTTTCTCTGACAAACCATAGTTTAGACCTTCAAATTTGCCACTGCCTGTGGACAAGAGGGAATTAGTTGGCCCAAACCTTTTGGTTTTACCAAAACATTTGGAATTGGCAGCAATAGGGGATGCAACAACAGGCTCCACTCAGAGTCATATTTTTTATAACATTGCCTCTATTACGATGCAGATTGATCAAATTTCATACATCGAAGTTATAGATATTTATTACATAATCTGGGATCATCTTCTCCCATCAGAGGTTGTCTCGGACAGGCGATCCATGATAGTGTCAATCACTATTCTCGTATAGATGTCGGTATATGACCCTAATAATTTTGCATAATATGTGACTCTCACTTGGATTTACTTAAAGATATTAGGTTGGTCAAGAGGAATATGGACGTAATCATAATTAGACTTTTATAGAAAATGATATCCATACACATACGCCACTAGGTGGCAACAACCTAGATACTCCATCAACCCATGATCCCATGCACATCATGTTTCTATTGATCCTTTAGCTTCTCCAGGTCATTGTCAGGATGTTACAAGTCACGTTGAGGCTACTGCGACACCTGATCTTGTCCATGGGACATATAGTTAGTTTCTTTTTGCCACTAATACTATACATGCTACAGATCCCCCTATGATGTCTTTACATTCTCGTGAGCTTAGTGACATTGGTAAAGTCGTTGATCAGGCACGACAGGTAATTGAATATAATTTATACATATAAAATTGTGTTCTAAAAATTATGTAAATACATTTTAAAAACTTTAGTTGTTTAACTCCTCATTGAAACATTATGGCTCAAATTCTTAAAGTTTATGGTGATTTTAGTTCTATTTGGAAATTTGGAGCATGAGATGGCGTCCTCATGAGTATGTGATGAGGTATCAAATTTAATAAAAACATAATTTGATTTATGTTTAAGAACACATTGAACTCAAGTGCTACTGTACTTTAGATACTACACATGTACTCTGAACACATGCAGGCTGGGACGAGGTCGCAGAGACAGATCAGAGAGATCTGATTAGGACATGGATCCACATCTGGATCAAGGAGTGACGCATTCCAGACTGGTGAGACATGAGCTGTGGATCGTGGAGAGATTTGGAGCCATGGATCTGAGGGAAGAGGTCAAGGAGAGACTGGTGACAGATCGTGTCAGAGATCCATGATTCTATTCAGCACCAAAACATCCTCTTTGAGACTTGTTTTATAGGCATTACATGTTTGAGACTGATTATTACACAAGTTGAGAGACAATTTTTATGATTTATGTATTAAAAAATCTGCACATGTGTTTTCAATTGTTTTATGGTACACATATATACTTGTTATGATTTACATGTCACATTCATACATTTATGTTTTATGGTTTGAATCTAGGTTTGTTATATGTGTGCATTATTATGGTTTGATGTTCACTTACATTGCATCTATAAATACATCGTGCATTATTAGTTTATGGTTTTATTTATTTAGCAAGGAACAAGTACCTTTATTTAAATTTAAATTATGGTTTGTTCAAATGCACTTGTTGTACATATCCATTTACATCGTGAAATCAAAATGTTGTCCACTATCTAATGGTTGCTATTTGTAAATTTAAAAAGATGGACATGTACACAATTAATTTAAATAAATAGTTCAAATGAATTTGTCTTTAATAAATAGGTCAAGAAATATAAAAAATTGAATGCAAATATGCTTGAGATTAATGCTATATTTTAAAGTAGAACATAAAAATGCAATTGGAAATAGATGATAGTTCTTGAATTCTTTAAAGCTCTAAATTTTCATTTTTAAAGTCACTCTAGGTTAAATACATTTTAATTATGCATATATCATGCTATACATGAACTTAAGAATTCCATATAATCCAATACACATGTTCATTTGAATGTGCATGCAAAGAATTCTTGAATGTAAATGAAATCAAATATATATATATATATAGAAATATATATATCAAGTGAGCTTAAGAATTTCATATAATTCAAAGAAAGCATGTAAGCTATAAGTGGAATTGAATGTAAATGAAATCAAATTTCTAGTCTTGAAAGTTTAAGAATTCCATGGGGAACATTTATATATATGCAATTGGAAATTGATATATTTAAATCTTGAAAGTTATGCACATTTAATATAAGTATCTAGATCTTCCTGGATGACAATTCTATATAAATTAAAAATTGATCAATCCATATTTAATTGTACTGGAAATATGGACCATTACATACATGGTATCAAGCTATACATGGTAAACAAAGTTAAATTGATGCCAAAATGTAGCTATCTCAAGCACCCCAAACACCATCACTATGATTCACTACAATGTTCATATATTCCAATGAACCTTGAGGTGAACAAGAAAGACCAAACCAAGAGAACCTGGATACAATCTAACATTAACAGAATGGATTTGATAAAGTTATACTTAAAAGATAGAAGCTAATGTTCTTAAGCAAATTTGGATTAAAGATGAAATCAAATTATAAGGTCAAGGATTTTTTATTAGAGATTGATTGGAGTGATGATATCTAGATTAATATAAGGTCCCAGATGTTGAAAGTTTTGGTGATGACAACAAAGGAAATATGATGTACACTGATTGAGACTACAACCTTCAAATTTACGTTCAAGATTTCTTTTTATTACATGATGAGAAAATGACAAGAAGGTTGAGATGGATCTAGATGGATAATTTTTAAATGATTCTAGGATGATTATGGTTAAATGGGTTATTACTTGATAAAGTGATCTTAACTTGATGATTAGGATGGGGGATGCTTACTTGATGAAAATAATAAAATTAGGATGTGATGATTAGGATACATGAAAATCCAGATGATCATTTAAAATTATTGAATGTCGTGCATTAGTAATGTGTAAAAAATAAAGAAAACTAGAGACAACATTTATGTCTAGCTTCTTCAACCACCAAACACCAAACAACTAGGATAACATATAAGTTTTCTTCTCGATTTGAATGTTCAATGAAGAAAATATCTATGTGAACTCAATAATCTTACGAACATTTAAACTTAAAATGCAAAATTGGGAACATAAACTAGTTTTAAAGCAAATTATTGCACACATATATATATATATATTCAATCTAGCTCATGTATGAAGTGAGTTGAACAAATATTTAAACAAACATTTGAAAGTGAAAGGATATAACAAATGCATATCATGCATAATCATATTCTATCATCTATCCACAAATCAGGACTTGTTTAAATCAAATCCAAATCATGATTTTCATCATTTTCTGACGAATAAATCAATTATCAAAAGTCCAAAAGTCAAATCACACTCAAAGATAAATCAGCATAATTACCATTAAATTATCAATCCTGTAATCTAGTTGCCAATCACATCCCACTTGGTATTTATCTGTTCAGCTTATTTCTGCACACAAATACTATTGATTTATTAAAGCTCATTTCTCACGACAAGTCAAATGTGGCATTGTATTGCTCTTTCTTTCTTGTCCTCTCTCATGATTTATGGCAAAATTTGAATTCAATTTTCCCTCTAGAACTCTTTCCCAAATCTTGCACACACATCAACTAATCACATGATGACAAGTGTCCTCAATTCATTGGCTTGTTTTTGATCCCACATTGGTCCATCTTCAACACTTGGCATTTTGAAAATCTTTAAATAGGTGCATCATCCTCAAGCAAATCCTTCACAATCTCCACAATCTTTATGCAAAGTCACTCTCTTCACATGGAGATCTGATTTTGTTCATCCACTCCACAATCTTAACAATTTCATCTACATCTCATGCAAGGTCACTTTCTTCATTGGAGAAATGATCTTGTCCATCATTATCATTAGCTTATCTAAAGGGGTTGGGAAAGGGCTACTTTCCACATCAAAGTAGCACCAATCCCCCTATGAGATGGTGTTTGAGTAGTTTAGGAATAAATGTCATGCTTATGTTGCTTATGATTTGATGTTAGTTTGATGTCGTTATTTCCTTTATGCTTGCTCAATAATTTCATAGGGAGAGGGATTATCTCATTTGTTCAACATTGATAAATTTATGCCATATTTGTCAATCTATGATAAATGAAAGGTTTTACCTCTCACATTATGGCGCTAGAAGGAGGGCATTGCTCATGCTTGTTTGAAAATTTCACCATCTAACATGCTGCTAATGTTTCCAGATTTTGTGTCTTAGTTGGAATGGTTTTTATTCTACACTAAGATTGATCATATTATGACTAATATCTGAAACAGGAATGAGCCTCTTTTAAAAGTTGTTTGAGGTGAAGTTACGGATTGGTGTCACTCTATTTTTTTTTTGTTGTCACTCTGTTTTTATATTTTGTATGCTTGTCTACAAGGGTCATATGCTGTGAAACTTCATTTTACACCTGTTAATGGTGTTTAGTTTGAAAGTATTTCTAAATGGCATTATATGGCGTAGCTTTAAGTCTGCCAATTTGTAATATTTTGAAATGTTCTTTTCAAAAGCTTGTGTGATGCAGCTTTAACACGTTTTTGCCAGAAGGAGATGGATCAAATTCAATACTCAGCACAGGTCCATCTACATGATATGATCTTCCCAACTGAGCTTTAACTGCCGCTATAGCTTGATGTTTAGTATATCGGTGCCCATATAACTAATCAACTAGTGTCTGTAAGCCTTCAATATATCCCCTCCTGGACCGCGCTTCATTTTCAAAAGAGCTCTTACTCTTGAATGCTGGTCCCCTTGCTTCTTTTTCAAAAGAGCTCCCACTCTGCAACAAAGATCTCTCTTGTGACACTGCACCGTTTCAAAACACTGGCACCAGTCTGCTCCTCAGACGCCATAAAAAAATAAATAAATAAATAAAGAACTTTTTAAAAAAAGCTTTTCTTGGGTTCATGCACAAGTATAACCGCCTTCCCATTCGACATCATATTGTGGGGCATGCTTCGCTCGACCTATCATCCAGTAAGATGTCCGAGAAAATCGACATCTTTTGCTTTTGCCATCATACTATTCGCTCCTTGATTATTACAAGGTGTGCTGGCAGCATGAATTTAGTTAATGTGCTTGTGCAGACAAGCACCTGGATTTTGTTGTTTGAAAACAATTCTTCAACCAAAGACCTGTCACGATCATTTAAACCAGCATGGTGCAAACCTATACCAAATTGCAGTCTGCAAACTGAATCAGGTCAAGAGCTGTAAGCCGAGTTTGACGACGTGAGGAAACAAATACAAGTACAGGTTTGGATGGCGAGTGGGTTGCTATAGCAGCATATGCAGGTTTGTTCATGCTATTCATCCGCGGACAGTAGAATTTTCTTGGATATCCCTGAATGTGAACTTCAAGCGGTACTGGTCTTACACTTGGCTTGAAGTTGAAAAGCCCAGCATCATCAATGCCCAGCCAGACAGCCAAGTCACAAGCATTTGCTAATGCAGTTGACAGGCCAACAAAGCGAATTGGACATGCTGTTTGTGAGGAAATATATCTCATCCGGGACACGATAACCTCAAGAATAGGTCCACGGTCAGCTCCAAGTAAATGAATTTCATCTAATATCAAGATTCCAACATTTCCGTGTGACCATATTTATCGAAGCATTCTGTCAAACATTTCACGCACCTTGTCTACGCTTCCACGCCACTGTCAACAGTTCGCATATCTTGTCCATGCTTCCACCATTTTTTTTAATTTTATTTTTCTGTCAAACAGTTGTCATGCCTTGTCTATGCTGCCGCATTTATTAAGAAACAGTTTTCACACATTGTCTATGCTTTCACATTTATTAGGAAACAGTTCACGCACCATGTCTATGCTTTTACTATGTTTTACATTCATCTGACAGGGTTGTTGCAGTTAAAATGCCAGGGTTGACGTCTTGCCATGCCTGATATCGATGGCGAGGAGTGTAGGCGTGACTGTCAACTGCATTTGCTTGAAAGTTCTAAAAAAATCATTGGTTACTATCATTAAATCCGCCTGTACTTGAGGCTTATGCCTTTTTCAACAGATCTTTAAATCTTTTCTGAAAACTGACGCCTGTAGGTTTACATGTGCAGATCCTACAATCACGCTGGATCTCAGATTGAGTGCTTTAAATCATGTCTATTGTAGCTCGATACAGATATTACATTTAATGCATGAATCCAGCGAGGAGATAAATGAATGTGTGCAGTCTGACAGACGGAACTTTACTAGAAAAGTACACTGGGGAAATATAGAGGATTGATGTTGATGTGAACGTCCATTTTAAATGCAGATTCAAATATTGAATGACAGTACTCTAGGCTTAGCATGTGGTTTACGATTTCGTTTGTACATGGAACTTGCAAATTTGAAGCGAAGGAAACAATCTTTGGAGAATTGTGAATTGAAAAGTGGACCTTGAGCATTGAATTTGAAATTAACAAAAGCATTTTTTAATGCTTTGAGCTTCCATTTTATCGCTTTGTTTTCTGTTTTAAGTCAACTTACTTCAATTTGGGTTTAAAATCATTGTCTTGATCTTTTCGAAAGTTGGGTTAAAACTGAACATTAGAAACT
>VDFB02142449.1:0-43601 GCA_007258455.2 Sequoia sempervirens | reverse complement strand
GCATCTTGTAAATATTTCGTGTTTTTTGTAAATTGTAATTGCACCAAGTTCGAGATGTAATTTCATTAGAAAAAATACACTTTGACTTTGAGTCAAAGTTAGGTGAATCTCTTTAGGAGTAAGCTCACCCAACTCCTTGATTTTCTCAATTAGTTTCCTAATTTTGCTTTTCTCTGTTTCCATATATATGAGGGATTTCCTTTGTATTAAGGATCTTTTAGTATTTTGCAACGAAGTGCTGCCCTTTTGAAACAAATTGTGAAACTTTGTGTTCATACTTTGCGAATGAAATGTGATCAATAAAGAAGAAGATTGCAAACCAGACTTTGTGTTGGATTCGATAGTCTTGTGAATTGATCTCTTTTGGTGGTGATTAGCTTATGAAATCTGAAAGACTCTAAGTAATTCATGTAAACTTTATGTTACATCCTTTATTTGGATTTATATTTGTGTTTGGTTAACTATTGTTGGATGATCTACAAGACTTTGTGCTTGTAATTGTTCATGCTCTTTGGATACTTTGGTTGGATGATCTACAAGACTTTGCGCTTGTAATTGTTCATACTGTTTGAGGAATTGCTGTATCTAAGAAGACTTTGTGCTTCCAATACAACAAACAATATGTCTTTCACAGATCTACCATTGAAAAAGCTACGGAACGACTTTGTGCCTTCGTGAGCTTTCCCTTTTATTTTACTTGTTTATCGTTAATCACTTCTGGTACCTCTACACTTTGCTTTGACAAGATAGAGGTATTGGCATTACTGCTTGTTGATCGTTTTAGGTTATTGTGAATTGAGAACTTCCAACAGTGAAGCATTGTAAACATCTTCTCTGAAAAAAGAGAGAAGGATGAATGTGACACACCCCCCCCACTTCGTAAGTATTGTGTACATTGTGTAATTACTTTATTTGTTTTACTATCGCTTTTGTCAGCAGTAAGAAGGGCGCCTCCCCTTTCTGAGAGGAGAGATTTATATCTCACATAGTTGTGGCTTAAGTCGTAGTTGTGTAATCTATCGAAAAGTTGATTACATAATTTTCACCCAACAATAGGAAACCCTAATTTCCATTTCTGATCGGCCTATGGGTTTCCAGAAATAGGCTATTAGTCACAGAAGAGCGTATGGCTAAAATGGGGACATTACAAACACATGGTTAGGGTTCCAGATTCAAGTGTATGAAATATCATCATTCTAGGGTTTTATCTTCAATATTCTGTCATTTGTGAACTGTACAATTTATTTGATTTGTTAGTTGGATTGGTGAGCTTGTCAGCAAACTCATGGTGGATAGTGTTCCAGAGGATCCACCAGGTTTCAAAGTGAGGAATTGTTAGTTGTTAATTCGAGTGTTATATTTTTAGGGTAGAAATCCTATTTTTAAGGTTTCTTTACTTAGTTGATTTTAAGTATTTGTTTAGGTTTAGTTTTGTAATAAGATTTCGAGATTAAAACTATGTGCCAATTTTTATATCAATGTTTCAGATCATGCTCCATGATGCAACATCAGGATGCAACGTAGATAGAAGAGTGAACTTTCTAGTTGCCTTTAAGTGTTTTGTTTTAAAGCTTATTTTTAGGATGCAATAAGATTATTTTAAAGTCGCAAAGATTGGGTATTTGTAACCTATAAATAAGTGTTTTGAGCAGAAAAACTAGGAAATGATGGTTGATGCTAACTTGTGTAATTTCATATATTAAACTGAATGTGAATACTAATTGTCAAGCATTGCATTGATGACATTTTTGATTTTACTCATCTGGGTTGTCACTTTGCTTGCAAACTAGTTGTTTAGTCTTTGCAATTGTTTGTTGTTGCAGTTGTTATTCCTTTTAGAATCTTGTTTGCATTGATTAGTTGGTCTTTGTGTTAGCCAACCATAAGGTGTTGTCTGTTTGTTTAGGTTAGCTGTTTCATCTTTTAATATCTGATTTTTTTTTGCAAGGTATTGCTGTTAACAGTTGGGTGCTTTTACGTGATGCAAAAACATGGATAGTTATTTCTATTTACGCAAAGTCACACCCTATCCTCGCCTTAAGAGAATATTGTAAAGTATTTCCATAATTTTTAGTCTAAGGTCAAATTAAGCTAGGTTTAGGATAGTTTAGATCCTGTGGAACTTCCCCTCCTAATTTGAGGAGAGGTTTTACTTTACATGTTCTATCTTGTGTTGTCTTGTGAAAGGCAAAATAAAATGCTAGCTCTGCATTTGCTTTTGCTTGTGAGTCTATTCTCTATAAATGAGCTGTTGGTGTTTCACAAATATTAACACATTAAAGATGTTACTTTATATTATTACCCTATATTTGAATAAACTGGCTTGAGTGGAAAGACATAGTTTTCGTGATATTTCCTATCACTGGAAAGTGAAAATATCAACAAGAAATGCAGCAAAAATTGAAAAGTGGTTTTGAACTTCATAAGTATTATGTATCAGCTTTACTATGATTCTATTATCTTCTTTTCTTATAGTCAGATATTGCTAATTGCAATATTTTTACTTCTTTTTTGAATAATAGCAAGGATTCCGATGGGTCTCTATCCTGAGAAATAATGGTAATATATAAATCTGGATAAGAACTATCACAAGCAGCATTGCAAATTCTAGCTCAGAGTTCTAAGCATATAAAAGTAATTTTTTTTGATTTTCCAGAATTCTGATTGGAAAAAATCCAATATACATATCTTGGAAATTCCAAACCCTGCTGCTCACATCAAGTATAGCACTTATTCAAACGAATGAGAGGCTCTACATGATCTATTAGTTGACATATGAGGCTGCTTCTCAAATCGAGTATAGCACTTATTCAAAGGAATGAGGGGCTCTACATGATCTATTAGTTGCTTACATGCTGCCCCTATCATGTGTGTTAAAGGGGATGGATGAAAAAATTAATCCACCACCAGAGTTTTCATATTTAGCCTCTCAAATGACAAAAAAGGGATTAGTGGCGACAATGCTACATGTGCTTGTGGGGGACAAACATCATGCACCAAAGAGCCTTCATTTGAGACTTCTCAAAAGATAAAGAAGGAATTAAAGGAGTCTCTTGAGGAGGCTACAAAACTTAAGAAGATACTTGTGGGTCCTTTGAAGGAATATAAGCCTCCTTTAAAACACCTATGATAGTAAAGTGGCGGGGAAGAGCTTCTTTCTACCAAGAAGCTTGGATGAGAGTTTTACAATTAAGGCAAGAATAGTTCGATGATAGAAACATGTCCCATAGCAAAGCACTACTGGCAATAGAATGCAAGTCCCTCGTAATCCAAGACTTGCTTCTATGATGGATCTGCTTCTTTTAGCACAATATTTATTGGGAGATTTTTTGAAACATCTAGCTTAACCAAAATATGGGTAAAAGCAGCACGGGAGAAAGGTGAAGCTGGTATATTTGTAGCTAGAAATCTTCCCAAGAATTTATCTATCTCTACAAAACAAGAACAATTGGTTGTTGGAAAGTAAGATTAGGAAGTCTAACCCAAATTACCATGACATTGTAAGATTTTGTTAAAGGATTTAAATCTGGGAACGATGGCTTCATGAGTAGTGAATGCTTCCCCCATTGCCTAAACCCATTCTGAAGAATACAGTCTCTATCTTTGGGGGATTCAAACACTATGATAAAATACCCCAACACACATTGGTAGATTTCAATATGGTTTTCCATGTGTCAACACTAGGTGCTTGATAACAATTTGTGCATATTAGAAACACCAGGCCATAGGCGATTAAAATGACAGATCAGACCACATGGGAGAAGAACCGCTTTCTTTCTAATACGTCTTCTCCAAAAACTAAAACGATGGTTGACTTAGAGCACTGAAGAGGTTTTAACCATACCCTGGTTTTTAGCTTTGCAAATCCTCATTTTTCAAAAATGCATCTTCTAACCCAAAAACTGCCACAACCTGACTTGTAATAGAAGCGAAAGAAATCTTAGGAGGCAACTTGTTGGTGTAATACTTTTAAGTTTTTAACTGCATCCCCAGCACTGCCATTAATGATTATGACTTATCCTGGCCTTTATAGAAGAAAGAGATTTAGGAACAACATTAGTGCCTTCCAACCTTGCAGAAGAAGCCAAATGCTAGTACCTATTGTAGATAAAGGCATGATGATTCTACAAAATAGGAGCCTTAAACCCAATTGCTGATTAGGGTTTGGAGGAGAATGGCAGCAAGGAGAAGCCATTTTACGTTAATGTAATATTTTTACTTGTTAACATGCAGCAAAATTTAAAATTGGTACTGAGCATCTAACATTATGTATTATCTCTACGATGACTATAATCTTCTTCTTTCCCATTATTCATATGTTACAAATTGTAGTATTGTTTGATTGTAAATTTTCTTTTAAGCATTCAAGTTCATGGATTTTTTTAAACTTGTTATTTCTTTAATAATGCCTATATTTTTTATGGATTTTGTGTACAGAATTTTATGGCTTAGACATTTTATTGCATATATTTTATTAATCTTAGTAAATTATTAGCTTGGACCTTGGAGAACATGGGAAATAAAAAATTAGTTGAATGTAGCATTTACTATTGTTACGTATTAAGCGACTTATTTTGTGTCCCAGGTGGAGCAGTTGCACAAAATTTTTAAATTATGCGGTTCACCATCGGAGGAATATTGGAAGAAATCAAAGCTGCCTCATGCAACTATATTCAAACCACAACAGCCATATAAGCGATGTATAAGGGAAACTTATAAAGATTTTCCTGCATCATCCTTGACACTTATAGAAAATCTTCTCTCAATTGATCCAGCTGATCGTGGAACTGCTACTTCTGCCCTGAAGAGTGAGGTAAGCACCTTGTTATTGGTGATTGACCATAAATCCTTTGATACAACATTTGGGTTTGAGAAAAAAATTCTACAATATTGCTTATTGGCGGGCACTGGATGCTGGTATCTTTGATAAGCACTCAAGAACTGTTGTTGGACTTCCATGTATACATGATGGAGTCTCTAGATTTTATTGTAAGCTTTCATTGCAGCAAAACCCTATTATAAATACATGTAAATTTAGCGGTTCACATGGAGTTACTGTCATTATCTGAGTGCTTGTGTAGAAGAGTACAATGAAATATAGTCAGAGCAGGTCTGTACCTGCAAATTGTGCAGTGCTTTTTGGGACGAAGAGTATTGCAGGAGCACTTTTGCTAAAGGTCCTCTGGGTAGCTTGTGTAGAGATTTTTATCTGATGTTTTGAGTGAGCTACCTCACTGAGCATCAGCGAATCATGAAGGGTGAAAAGCTTCCGTAATGTTTCGAGTTACTCATCATGTTTTCCTAATTATTAATTTATTAGTATGGTAGCTCACTCAAAATGTTGGATGGAAACTATACAAAGGTGACCCTGAAGAGCATTAGCAAATGAAGTGCTGTGTTATGATGTTCACATGCATATCATGAAGCTGACTTTTAATTTTAGCTTTTCGTGGAGTGAAACCTAATAATTGGGACACATATCGAAGACTTAATGGTTACTATCCTTATCTGAGCACTCATGTATATGAGTAGAGTAGCTTTCTGTTAGCGTTTTGTGTTTACCACTATAATCAATGCAGCAGTTTACTTATGAATTACAACGCCTGTCAGCAAGTCTTGTTTCTCAGTAGCCAGACATAACCAGCAAGTTCTGTTTATTAGAAGCTAATTATGGCTTGATGGCGTATATTTGGAGCACCTACATTTTTTCTGTGTTTCTCAACATGTTCTGCAGTGTGTGGCCTATTCTTGGAGGTATTTAAATAATGTGTACACATCTAGATAATTCTGTGAATGCTCATTTAGGAGTTATTGTGACTTGCAGTCATAGTAGTTGAACACCAGTAGATAATGTAGTGCTTGTCCAATGATACATTTTTTTGGCGTATAATATTGGATGTTATGAATAAAATCTGTAAGTGATCATATAATGAAAAGGCAGTTATAATGAACAGATTGAGAACTTAAGAAAGGAGATCTATTTTTTTTTTTTCTTCTGATACTGAAATCTGAAATCTCTAGAAATAATGTGCTGAACTTGAAAAAAACGATTTACTGTTGAGTCCCTTTTTGAGGCATTGGGGAAACTTAGGAACACAAAAAGGGAATAGGAAAAACTTATCTGATTGGAAAGTAGAACAGGGACATAGACAAGGTACCAAAGAGCAGGGATGTATCTCTGGAAAATAAAGAGAAATTGAAACAGAACTTTCTTGTATTCACCACAAGAATACTGTAGTACATAAATGAGAAAAACTTTCCTGAGTAGTAAGGGTACCAAGTCAGGTACTATCAAGATAAGAGTGGGTTCTGCAGTTGAACAACACAATTTCCCAGGAGCCTGCTCAATTATACTCCAGCCAAAAAAGTCTTTCACTTTTGAAGTAAAGGCCTTTATAACATCGGCAGGTTTCAATGCCTTTAGCGGTAATGGTATAAGACCCATTTTGCTACTTGTAAGGTCAGTTTATTGTAACTAACATATTCCTAATTATCACTGCAAAACTGATGGTTATCTGACTGTGTAACTGCTTACTGCAAAAGTGAAAAGTAACTGATGTAATAACCAATGCATAGATGATGATTGCATCAGGATATAATTGACATATTTTTGGCATAAATGATTTACTTATCCTTAAAAATAGTTTGCTGCATAGCTAATTTTGTTTCTGCAGAACTGATTTATAAAATTATATAGCTTTACTTTATATATTCCTGCCCTACTAGATGGGAATGCTAATTCTTAATATAAAGGGTACCTCCATCCTTGAGTGCTTTGCCTCTATATGGTTGCAACCTGTAACTGATCCACTAATCTACCCATTTTGACTTGTAGACTGTTCCTAGTTGTCAACTTTATCCAATGTTGCAGGGTATTCATGTGACATGTCCTAGACCCTGTCCTTGATGCCAGTGGGTCCAGGGATGGTTTCTCCTTAGTTGTGCCTTACGAAATCCCTGGGTGCCCCAGGTATATCTGAAATGTACCTGGGGGGTATCCAGGTTGTCCAGGCCATGCTTTGTGAGTACACAGGCATACCCAGAAGATACCTGCCCTAAAAATGCTCATTTCAATGAAAAAATGTTTATTTTAAAAACATATTTTGAAAATGAAAAAAATGCTAAGATGTGAAGAAAAAACCTAAAAAGTGACCTACAGATGTTCATACTTATCATTCCAAATTTCCAAAACTCATTGTTTTTCAATGTTTTTGGTTGTTGATTTTTGTGAGTGTTGAAGGATTGCAAAGGCACACTTGATAAGTGATATGGGATCAAATAGGTTGCATCAAGGAGATTCATCATGGAAGGTAAATTAAAAAATAAATAATGGAAGTTTTTAAAATTTATTTCCAGGCCTCCTATGTTTTTTAAACCAGTTGATTGATGTTTTTTGATATGTTATTCATTTTATAGCATATTGTAGGGTTATATTGTTGTTTTTTAAATGCTGTTTTTTATTTTTTCTATGTTAAGATAGCCTAGGGTTTAGATTTTTTTATGATTTTCTTGATATTTGTTTAATTTTAAACATGTAGATATA
The DNA here is from genome assembly GCA_007258455.2 of Sequoia sempervirens. Taxonomy (NCBI): domain Eukaryota; kingdom Viridiplantae; phylum Streptophyta; class Pinopsida; order Cupressales; family Cupressaceae; genus Sequoia; species Sequoia sempervirens. Next base: position 36,058 of record VDFB02142449.1, on the reverse strand, counting down.
TGTATCTGTATAGTTTATAATGGTTGCTAGTTCTAGTTTACTGGGCCCAAATGACAAGTAGGCCTTTCAAATTTGACCAAGTCCCACCTTTTTGGCAACATGTTACAATGATTGAGGAACTTCTTGTAAGCATGAATTATCTTTGACATTAGAGTTGGTGACATAATTAGGTTAAGAGCTCGCATAGTCGAGTGAAAGCTTACTTGTGTGCAATGTTTGACCAAGCAATTGGAGTTTGGCTAGGTGCAAACAAACATGGGTTGCCAAAGGAGCTTTTGCTGTTGTATAATAGAAAGCAAGAAGATAATGCAATCAAGAGAGCGAAATCAAGATCCTATCCTATAGCTAAGAAAGGATTGTGCAAGCCACCAATAGGGCTATCCCTTGCTTATCCACTAGTGGCTGCTACATATCCATTTATTATGATACCGTCTTTCTTTTAGCATTTTAGTTTGTCCTTTTCTGGACACTTCAAATTGAAATAGTATGTACAGTTAAACTGTTATTCGAATTGTAAGGGGAACTTCCTTGAGATCTAACTGAACTTAAACAAATAGAACTTACAAGTATGCATATTGTACAATATTTCATGGGGTGTTTTACATAATTGTAAATATCTATTTGACTATGTTTTTGCTTTGGTTAGAAGTACCATATTGTCAACGTCAAGTTTTATAGAAAGATTTTCAGATCAAGGAGGACAATAAATTCCTGCATGAACAAATACAACTTACTAGTAATTAAAGAAGACACTAGTATTTGGTTGTAAACAAAGATTTAACATAATAACACCAACAAATGGTTACTAATTGGTTAATTTAGAGACCAATATTCTATATTAATAGGAAATATTTAAATAACAAACATCGCATTATTCCATAAAATAAACTGCTAAAGGAATACTCAAGGTTATTATTACTTTAAAGTTTAATGCTATGTTGTCGGGTTCTTGTGATTTGGGTCCCATGCCCGTTTTGGGAGCGTCTCGATTCAAGAGTGCTCGGGGGAGCGACCGAGAGCGCTCCAAGTGCTCCCGCGGGTGCCAGTGCTGAGGGGGCGCCTAAAATTTAAAAAAAAGTATAAAGCAAGTTGCCAAAAAGTGCAACTTAACTCTAAAACGCCCTCCAAAGCCCCATTTCACCCATTTCATTCTTCATTGCTCTCCTCAAAGACATTGATCAAACATTTTTTTTGTTTTTCCCATTTTTCCATTTTGAAGGGTTGTTGGTTTTTTCCTAAGTTGCCGGTTCTAGTATGGGATCGGGCATGGGTACGAGATATGGGTATGCTAGTACGACGATTTTTTTTCCCTGAAATACAATACGTTTGGGTATGGCTGTGTGTATATATATATATATGCAAAAAATTAAAAATATACAAAATTGTAAATACATTTGATAGTATGATATAGTATACTTCATCAATCATTAGCCATCAATTCATCATTGAATCATTGATCAATGGTAGTGATAAAGATAAATGCCAATTGATAGTTCAAAATTTCAATATTATGTCATATATCATATATGTCTAAAGTCACAATTCAAATGAAGATCATTACAATTACAAACTTACAATGATAATAGGGATTTGACGATAAACCATCTAGTTATTACAATATTGGATTAATGTCAATGTTTATACTGAAATAAATATTTTATAAATCCACTAAATTGACAAGCAACATTTAAGAAGCTGATAATGAAATAATACCTTTGAAATTAATTTGAAACCCAAGCTAAAACAGATCACAAACTACTGCAACAAAAAAGGATGATTCAAATTAGCATTTTCTGCCTGGGAGCACCCTGGGAGTGCCAGGGTGCTCATGAAGGACCCACAGAGAACCCGGGACTGCCTGGGCACTCCCAGGTGCTACAAAGATCCTGTGCCATTATCTTCATGAGGATGGTACCTACATCAATCTTGGTGTCGTACAAGCAGAATTCCAAAGTTTGGTTTGTGATGGTTTTGATGGTGATCCTGTGGCTTCCAAGTTGAATCATTTTTCTGTGATGTCAACAATTTTCAACAAGGCAGTTGAGGAGGTCAAAGAACGTCTGAGATTGATCATAGATGGGGAGAAGACGTTGAGTAAACAATCCATTATTTTGGACAGTATCAAAGTTCCTGAAGAAGATGCAGTTAACGATTTCCTAGAGGATATGATTGCTCAAGATGGCTTGGAGTAGACGGCCAGTTAGATCCCACGATTTTCCCAAGGATAGAGTCAAAGGCAGCAGTCAACTCAACATCACTCTTGAGTTCAGATTGCTGATTTCATGCATGTTTATTTCTTCTTCGGGAATATCTTTTGGTGGATGTGGAACTTTCAATTAGGTTTCAGTTAACTGATGTTGGTTATCAGTTGACTCTCATATCAATAAGACTTGCATGTTTGCAAGTTTTAGACTAGTTAATTGAGGTAGTTTTTCCAATTAATTGTTAAGTTGCATTCATTTAGACATAGGAATAAATCTTGCGTGTTGGCAAGATTGAATTTTAACTCAAGAAGATTTTAGGGTTCTCTACTCCTTTGAGATTGTATAAATAAGAGCACCTGGCTCATTGTATTTTAACTTTTTCTTGTGATAACAAATTGCTGTGCCACTTTCGCCTACAATATTGCTATTCAGTATTGGTTCACATTGTGTAAGAACAAGATTGTATGCTTACTTGTGGCTGCAAATCATTGTTCAGTTTATTGTTTAATGTCATGTTATAAAGCTGGTTTGATCTCTATTGTGTGTTTGTTTCATCATGCAATTTGCTGTCCCAGATGTGTTATTGTTGTTCAAGAAAGCTTTGAGGAAATAAATCTCACGCCTTTGTGCTTTGATCCAATGTCTCATTTCTTTTAGTAATATGTTGTTTCTAGTAATCTATATTTCAGCCTATACCTTGGACAAAGCATCGCGCTTCCTTGGGAATCTTGAGGTTTAGCTTACCGTTTGAGTGTTTACTTGCATAAACTTTATTTCAGCGTAAATCTGAAAGAGCAATGAGCCTTCGGATGCATTCTGAGAGATAGTTTGTCTAAGTGATCCAACCATTCCAATTGCTCCTAGATCCTCTCGCTCTGAATTACTTGAGGAGATAAGATAGTTATAGCTTTAGCCTAGTTGTAGTTAAGATCTGTAGAAACCAGAGAAAACCTTAGCTGCAACGTATTTGGTTTTATAACCTTGTGCCTCTACCAACTGAGTAAAAAAGATAGGAACTTAGATTACTTTACTTTTTACACATAACAACAAAAGAGGGAGCTTCCCCTCCTAATTTTAAGAGCAGTTTATCTGTGCATAGCTGTTCGTTTCCAATACGCACTCCAAAGGTGTGGATTGAAACGCCAACAAATGGAAAGAGAGTTGATTGAGATTGAGGAAGACATCACACTAAAGCATGAGGTAAGGACTGATTTTCTGATATATGACAACAATCCCTTATCTTCAAATTATCATGTTATGACAACCAAGACGATCATCCTTAAGGCTTATGATTTCATGGAGAAACTCATATTGGACCAACATTTGTTGGAGAACATGCAACAATGAGGAAGGAGAAGTCTAAGGTGATCAAAGGCACTACAAGGAGGGATGATTAATGCAGTGTTTCATGCGGATGCGTCCCCCCAAAAAAATCCTCGCGTTTCCTAGAGGGGGACGTCTTGGAGACTTGGGAACTTGGGGGGGACGTCCCCCCACCAACCCACCACCAGCGCCACCATCCCACCACCAATGTCGCTGTCTCCAAGACGCCGCTAAAACTTTGAAGATGTTGGGGTGTCCTCAAGACGTCTAGGGGATTCTTAGTTGTCTCTGAGATGTATAATTCTTATACTTATACATCTTTTTATAACTATTTCTTCAAGTACTATATGTATTTGCCACCCCCCCGCCGTCGTCCCCCCTACCGCCCTCAATCTTAGACCCCCCGCCCCCACGTCCCTGAAATGCATCCCCTATTGTTCCCCCGTCCCCGTCCTTGAAACCCCGTGGAACACTGGATTAAAGTTATGATTTTCTTTTTTATGACAAAAGTCATATTTCTATGTATAACCATGAGATAGCAGCTATGTCACATAAGGGGAATGATGTTGAGGGATCTCCCAATGTTGGCATTCAAGATGTGAGTGTCAAATACAAGGAATGTATTGTGGATTCAAAGCACAAAGGTTCTGATTTTGCATACCATACTATGGAAGATGTGAAGAAGACACAAGACATGTGTGATGTGTGGTTGCAAAGAGCTAGGAGAGTAGAGATGTTGGCTGCCTTACTTTCGGGACTTATGGCACACATCATGGATACAAATTTGAATGAAGATACTATGGAAAGTAAGAAGACTTCTATTGTTGGCACTCATTTGGGAGACAAACAAAACGTCTTATTTGTGTGTCCAAGACACAAGAGGACCAGGTTAGTATGACATGTCATGAGGGAGGCAAAGAAGATTCAAAGTATGTGGCATATGAGGAATGAGCCTTGTATGGTGGCCAAGCAAGTGGAGCAATTATAGTTGAGGTATGATATAAAATTCTTTGTTCATGTAGCTTGCTCTATGAGGATTTGTTAACACCTCTTTTGGAGAGGCCATTTGAAGGCTCGCATCATAGACTTGGATGGCATTATGGAGCATACACTTTGTGGATCAACCACTAGTATTATGCCTTTGTATGTAGATGGAGATATGGGTAATGTAGATTTGGTCTGGTCTTTGATCGTTCGTGGAGCACTTGAAGAATTTACTTGTGATGAGTCTCATCATATTGATGACTCTCTGGTAGAGTATGTAGCTGCTCTATTTCTAGAATTTATGATGCATGGCATGGAGACACTTGTCTTTATTGGGCATAGTTGGGAGATGGAGCTGCACTTTGACACAAGGTACGGAGGTATTGCTATAATGTTTGGTTTTGAGTTACTAATGCTTGTGTTCTAATTGGACTATTGCATAGAGATTGGAAGAAAGCATGAAGATCTTGGCCTTCCTGCCCTAGTTCATGAGGATTCACTCCATTCTCAGCTAAGAGAAGACTGTTCTGCTTTATTGCAAATGTAAATCCTGCAAGCTACTTGGAGGACAGCAGCTATTTGGGTGTTTTGGAGAGGTTTGGATCATCTCCTCACCATTGGGGAATGGTGTATGGATGATACTCTATCATCGTATGACATTGGCGAAGATATTTGCACTCACTTGTGTCTGATTTTCAGTTCGGAGGTTGCTGTTTTGATTTATATCAGCAACATAGGAGGGGCTGATATGTTCTTCTATGCACCTACGAGGGGTGTCTTGCACATTCATGGGGAACCCTTCGAAGTTGGAGAGTTGGTTGATGTTTATGGTTCCTTGAGTACTTCTATCTCCTCAATTTTGTTGGATGTGGTAGTGTGATGATTTGGGATCCAGGTGGTGGTATGCTTGTCATTGCTTGAGGACAAGCAATTTCAGGAAGGGAGGATGGTAATGCCCCTTTTAAGGCGAGCGAGAAGAAATAAGTGAAAAAAAAACATATTTTAGTATTTGGAATTTTGGCTCTCAAGGGGAAGGAACAAAATAATATTTAAATTTGATTTTTGGCGCCTAAGATATTTTTATTATTTTACTTGGGTTGGGTGACCCCTTTGGGGAGTTATAAGGAGGAAAAACAAATTAAAAAAAAATAAAATTTTGAATTATAATATTGCTGCCCAAGTTGAGAAATTAAAATAAAAGTAAAGTAAAATTTAAGAGGTGAAAAACGACACCCAACTTGGGTCGGCCAAGTTGGAGTAACAAGGATTGATTGCTATGTATACAAGCTTATTTGGAGGTTTTGAAATCATCGTGGATTCTTCTTATTTTCTGATCAGCAATTATTGCAGCCATTCCAAGGACGAAAACCCTTGTGAATATTGGGTGAGTTGGACAAAAACCTAGCTCATCAATGGAGGACCTCATGACGGAGGTTCACTTGCGCTTCAATGGAATTTGATGTGGATTTTCATGCTTAGATTTTCAGATCAGTTATTAGCAACTTTGGAGGGCAGATTTGATGCTAATTTGACTTAGGGTTTTACCTTAGTGTGGAGCGCCTAAGTTGCTATTGGTGCGCCTCATTTTGGATGGGAAAATCTGGCAAGATTGGAGGGTTTTGACAAGTTTCAGGGGTGGCAAACCCATTCCTACAAACCAGCAGGCCAGCACACCTTTGTAGTAGGGTTTTGGAGACATTTCAACATATATTTGTATTCATTTTTACATTCTGTGATAGATGGAGCAATTCGCCCAATTAGGGTTAGTGTAGATCAGCATTTTAGTGCATCTTTTGGCTTGTAAGTGGGGTTTGTTCATATCAGCAAACTACTGTACATTGTTGGGCATGTTTGGAGCCCATTTTATGGTGAACTTGCATACATATTACGTCTGATTTTGTACCAGGAGAACTGAACAATTGATATATGTTTGGATGGACATTTTGGTGTTTCACCTTGCTGGTTATATTCATGTCTAAGGTTGGATAAATCTACTATGCTATTTGAAGCAATTGGAAAGATATATGTTGCTGTTATTGCATGTTTGAAATCAGAAGTTTTACATCAGCAGTTGGGGTTGTTAGCAGTATTTTTGAAGTGCAGAAATTAGGGCATAAAATTGTGTTTCAAAAATCAGAAAATTTGCAGATATCCTAGTTGGGATATTTCACATACCCAAATGTACTGCACCCATGGAATTTTTTTTGCCGTATCGATGTACACGTACCAAAATCGACAACTTAGATTTAATGAATAACGAGCATCAATGCAGAGCTTAACACAATTACTTAATTTAATTTTATTCTTAGAATCATGAAACCAAGATCAATTACCTCAACATAAGCATTTGGAACATAAGCGTGACATCAACTTACATACATTCATTCGTTAAACAAAACACAAGGACTTGATGTCATAGCTCGAATGACAATTTTTGTAACATAAATCTAACATCAACTGTCCTTACAGATTATTTGCAATAAGCACTTATTTATAAGCTCGTTAGAGGAAGTTTTTAGGGATCAAATAATAATAAAACAATCTCAATTAGGCCTTACTTTATGACCCTACTATCTGTTGCAAAGAGGAAATAGAATACTTCAATAGCCTAAAATAGGCATTCCTTTGGTTTCTTCTTATTGTAGGTTGCTTGGTGATAAGGTACGGCTATGATTTATTGATTTTTGCTTTAAAACAGTCAACTTGGTGTTGAAACTCTGAAGTGGCTGATTTAAGAAGTCGGGCAGACTTTTCATTGGGTGTTGCCAGCTCAAAATGACACCTAACTTACTCAAGTGGTCTTTTTTCTCATTGTTGGAACTTTCATGTGGCAATGCTACTTGAAAAGTGTAAAATTTTGATGTTTTAATTGGATTTTTACTTGAGTCATGTTTTTATACAAAATTTGCCACCTTTGTCACATCTTTCCCTTTGCTAGGGTACTAAAAAAGTGCAACATTCATTTAAGTTTGATGTATTTCCTCCTTGATGCATGTTTGCAATACCTCTACCAACTTTATTGAAATTTAGATTGGTTTATCCCTTCTAATTGTGCACCACCTAAGTGGCAATTTGCCTTAAAGTGAACGATGACATTTCGAAGACTAATTGCTGCTCGAGTCTTGCTTTTGAGTTGGCATTGGTAGGTAGAAAGTGTGACCACTTTCCTTTGTTTTAATAACACTTCATTTTGGTTGCAATTTTATTGATTACTTGCTGTTGTAAGGTACAATTTTCTAGTGGTACAACCTCGCAAAAGTTGTGATTCACTTATTTTCTTCACTCATATGCTTGGTTGCATTTGCTTACTAGCTTTGCCACCTTAAAATTGTGCTAACTTTATTATTTTATCTTCCTTGCTCAAGATTATAGTTTTGTTGTGCCATTGCCATCTTGATTAGAGATTTAGACTGCCAATGTGATCAATATAGTGCAACTTTCACTTAAGTTTGATGCATTTCCTCCTTGGTGCACTTTTGCAACATTTTTGCCACCTTTGTTGAAGTTTTTGTCTGCTATTGACACAACAAAGTTGTGCTATGTTTGATAAACTTAAGCCCTTTGTATTCGTGGAGCTTGCTTGTTTTCATCATCTCTTGGCGCATGGTGTGGTTTTGGATGAGGTTTGCTATCTTAGGTGCCCTTGGTATTCCCATTCAAATTGTTTACCAATACTAAGATTTTCCCTACTTTACCTTATGTTGACGTGCCACTTGAATGGAGTCTTGGAGGAATTTGCATAGCTACCTGTCAATCTTTGTTAAATTTAGGCCCAAGCCTTTTCCATTTCCTTCTATTTCTTCTCATTGCATATTCTTCTATTAGTTAGGAACTTTGTCATCTTGCACTTGGAATAGTGCAACCTCAAACAATCTGCAATAGTTGTTAGTTGAAAAATTAGACCATGATTGGATAGCTTTGCAACTTGAATAGATAAGAACTTAGTTGATGTTAATAACATGACAAGAATGACTAATTCAAGACTACAAAATGATTCTAGGCAAAGTTTGTAATTATACCAACATGGTACAAACATTTCTTAAGAAGACAATAGCCCCTTCCTTTCTCACAAAATAATAACATGGGATTCAAGCCTATTAGAAAGGGCATTTCAAAATGAGGTGAGGGACATTATAAATGAGCACATAGTTCATAGACTTGGACTCGAAGAGTATATGACACAGAGAAAACTTGACAACTTTAAAAACACTTAATTTTTTGAGAAAAACATAAAATGTATGCAAAATTCAGCTACAAAATGTAGCAAATGAAGTTTTCAAAACTACACAGACCTTCATGGCTTATACTATTTTCATAATATTTCAAAAGGAAAAAAAGGTGCTTATAAAGCGAATAAAACAGTTTTTGTATTGTTTAACCCATTGTTTTTTCTACATTTTTGACATGCTGCTAGTAAAATGAGTCAAATTGTTGGAATTGACGTGTTTTCAAAAAGCTTAGTGTCAAATTCTGATGAGTTAAACTTGTGACTACCAGAGCAAATGAAAACCTCACAAGCAATTGACTTGCCGAGTTTGCAATCTATGGACGAGCACATTGCACATTGCATTTACATCAATGCACTTCCTTTCAACCATATGAGATCATATTAGGGGGAAATGGTGATGACATTTAGTAAGACACTTTTAGGTTATATAAGTCTTGGTTTTCGAAAGGTGTGCACCATCTTATTGGCAAAATAAAAAGGTTTTGTAGAGAAATCATTGAAAACTTTGAAGTATTCACGGATCAAAATGAGAATGTCTACCAATTTTTATAGATGAAAAGATTGCAAAATAAGCTCTTATTTAATGTCATTGCAATGTGCCGTTAGTGGGGAAATGTTTTTGAAGGTAATTGATTTTGAGGGGTAAGTGAAGGATGTAAGCTTCATTGCCAACATCTTTGTAGAGTTGATTGAGATGGTAGGTGTTGAAAACGTTGTCCAAGTCGTAATGAAAAATGCTAAAAATTGTAGGGTAGTGTTGATGCGTGTTTTATGACACACCAAAGACTCTAGAATAAAGAGTCCAAAGACGCTCTATCCTCTCTTCAAAAACTACCTTGTATGCTAAGATTGCAAGAAAGATCATACGACAATTCCAATGTTTCGTAAGTCAGGTGTGGATAAGCTCAATGGATGATGTGATATGCTGGTGACACAAAGGGACTTATGTCAGCAAATTACTCAAAAGTAAGAACTTAGGTTGATTTGATGTTGAATGCTCTATTATTTTTTTGGGGCTTTTTAGTTTTAAGATTTTAAAAAAAAGGAAAAAAGGGGGTGAGGGTTCAGAAGTCCTATACTACTCCTATGAAATCAAGAGACAGTAAGATTAAGTGAAACTGAGGAACAATACTTTGTTTCGCCACAATAACGACAACTACACAAAGCAAGTGCAGTCTTCGAGGATTTGTACTTAAAATTTCTTTATTATGAATGATACCATCAAGAGAACAATATTATTCAAAGCAAGCATTAAAGCATCCAAAGTATAGGCTCAGTCTAATTTTACGCATTGAACGAAAATCATCCATCCAAAGAAAGTATGAGCGAAAGTTCAATCTATCATTCATCTAACTTGCACTCAAAATCAAATACTACTTTAATGTACTCTATATGGAAGAAAAATATGGAACCATGCAACCACTTGAAAATAGAAGGATTCAAAGCAACTCATGCAATATGAACATTATTCTCAAAGCAGTCTTGTTACATCCCGATTTTATAGCTCCTATTGCATAGGGCAATTGATTGTAATGTTTGAATCTTTATAGTGAATAAAACAATGATGTTTTTATTAGCAATAATGGCGTTCTATTTAAATGATGGTTTCATTTGATTATTACTTCAATTGATGTAATTTTGAATGAATGTTGCATAGAATTATAGAATAATGTTATTCTAACTTGTGAGATGTTTTTACCTTTTTATGAGCATATGACTGCCGATGTCATGTCATGGTGTGCAGGTATGAAGACTGTTCCTCAGGACAGAGGAGAGACATCATTCGGGGAAGAACTTGGTCGGGTAAACAGTAACCATTACCAAATTGAGCATACACACACATACTATAGATTGAGTAAGCCAAGTCTGTTTGTCGAGATAACGGTAAGTCAACCATAGACTTGTCTAATTGACCTTAAGGTTCTGAATTCACTTCTTTATGTTTAAGAGATATGATTGTTTAAACGTCAGACTTGCTATACCATGACCCAAGTATGAATGATGTGAAAGTTGTGTTAATGATTGATTGGGAATGCACATACATCTATACATTGTGAACACGTATTTATATGTACAGACATATCAATACATGTGTACGTTAAGCAAACGGATATATGCTCATACACATGTATGTACGCATACATACGTATACACAGGTAAATATATATGTACACAGTCCGCTTGATATCTGTGGTAAAAATAATATTTAATATTATTGCCTAGCAAATTTACATATATATTTATGTATAAATGTATATATCAAGGATGTGATAATATTTATGGATATTGACATAAATACATAAATACCTTTGTAAATATATTATATATTTATATATTTAAAATATTTGTATTAATATTAAGGTAATATTTACATATGTAAATATATATATATATATATCACGATGTAATGTCGGAAACTATATATATTTATATATTTAAAAATATTACACTTAATTGAAATACATATATAATAAAATATATAAATGTGTGATATTAAAATGTGAAATGTATAAATTTAAATGACACATAAATATTCGAGAGAATAAAAATAGAACGCAAAGGATTTGAATCCTTAATCAATGGAGAAATATTTCGACACCTGACTATGGAGAAAATATTAATCTCAATATGAAATATCGAACCTTGGCTGTTAAAGGCAATTTAATTGGGAGCCTTAAATCATTTTAAAATGAAACGCCATATCCCGTGAAAACATTTCGAATGAAAATATTAAAGATTATTGAATCGCCCTCATTATAAAACAATGACAAATATTTCATTTGTGATTTTATTAACATTTGAAAAGAAGAAAATACGTTTTCTTCTACCGAGTTCATAAATCGCGTGAGAAATTACGCGCCCCTGGAGAAAAACGCGTCTGAAGCGCGCGGGCAGAGAATAGGTCAATAAATAATGGCCAAAAACTTTTCTTAAGGCGTCTAAAATGGCAACGTGGATTGTTGCAGGCTCGACCTATCATTTGAAACGAATTTTTCAAATCATTTATATCAAATTAACCCAAAATCTGGAGAACGTCTTGAGCTGTCAAAATCTGCCATATGAGTTGATTTATTCTGCAAATTGCTGTCATCTTAGAAGGTCGAATCACCTCCTTAATTCGCCACATTGCAAGTTTGAAATATTCTGTAGATGTCTGGCATTTTTCTTACCTTCTTAATAGCAAATTAGTTGAGCAGGGACCCTATATAAAGGACGTTACTTCATTCTTCAAATCACGCCTTTTGCTAAATTCTAAGTTGAGCTTTTGTGTGCGAATTCATCTGAAGAACATTTCTTTTCTGATTATTTTACTGTGTGTGGGAGTAATTTCAGCTGTGAGAGTATTCATCATATCTGAGAGTATCATTGCATTATTCATTTCTGCCAGTCATCAATTTTGAGTTTAACATTAAAGGATAGAGATTATCCATCATCCTGGTTTGAAAGTTCTCCGTCAATAACAAGAAGGCTGGAGATCTTTTGACTGAAGAAAAAAGGAGCTTCAGACTCAATCTAAATCACCATCTGCCTAAGAGTATTTTTATAAATATCAGGCAAGCTATTCACCTTCTTATTCCATTCTAATATACTTCTAAAGTTCAATAGGCATTCTATTCGTTCATACTATAGAAGAGTTTCTGATCAAGGGTTGAATTCTTGTTTACTGAATGTACAAGGATAAGAATGTGATATTTTGTTCTATTCTTTAATGCTTGCAAAGATTAGGATTTGCACTTAGAATTCATAATCAAAGATAAGGCTGTGGAATTTAAGTAATAGTATTGTATGTTTTCTTTTGTATGCATTGCTTGCATTAGTGTACAAACTACACTAGAAACCTAGATACATTATAAAATGTTTGCTTAATATTAACTCCATATGAAGAGTATATGTTTAAGTAGGTACTAAATACTAGGACGGGAATGATAGCATCGAGTCAAGTAACAATTCTCAGCATAAGTCATTAAGGTTAACTTAGTGAAGCTTGTGTAACTCCTAGGCATTGATTTCCAGAAAAGGAGAGGACTTTGAGTTACTTGTTATGCTTTTCATTTCTAGTAGTTTAGTGTGATGTAGGAGGTCTAGGGTACGCACTACCCCGAAAGGACTAACCTACGCATAGTGTAAGAAAGCCTTAATGCAAATCGGCCCTGAGTAGTGTTTATGATAGATGACCTTCATTCGAAGTACTGAATGATAATACTTTGGCCAAAGTAGTGAAACGTACGACTGCCACGTAGACGTGAGTTAGTTGAGACTACACTGTCAGTTCATTGTGATCCAAGTACTAGTTCGAGATTGTGTAATAGCAAGGTTCTAGTTGTGTAGGACACAACACTATGCTCAGTTGGTAATCGTTAAAGGATACCCTACCAATCTCTTCTTCGAAGGGAGGGCCATCTATCTAACGATAGGTGTGCGGGGGACCGCATTATAAGTCCGTGGTTGGCGGAAAAGCGCCTGAGTGATGTTTCTCCTCCACAGCAAGCGGCCGATGTACCAAGATTTGAAAGGACGATCTCCTGGACCTTCTTACTACTATTTGTTTTAAAGCTCATTGGAGCTATGATAGCTAAGGTATGTATTCTTGTTTCATGTATTGTGAAGTTATTATAATGAAATGGAATCTTTATGGTAAATTAATATGGCAACTTGTTCATGTTTTATCAATAAAGAAAAAGAAAAATTCTATTGCAATGACATGTTAACATGTTTACTTACTTATAGGATGTAATTTAAGGAAATTTTATTTTATCGAAGGGTCGGGTTGTTACAAGTCTTAAGCAACAATTTCATAAGTCTTTCTTCCATTGTAATGAAATAGGAAAAGAAGAGTTTATATAGAGTTTTGAAACTGAAATAAACGGTCAAGATTAATTCAAGATCAATGGCCAAGATTAAAAGACAGTAACCCTAATTAGGGTTTCCAAAAATACAATCAGTGATTGATGAGTTAACAGTGAGTGAACTGGTGTGAATAGCTATCCTTGAGGAGATGCATCCTTATCCTCTTTGGTGGCATTGTACTGGATAAATTGGGAAACTATTTTGCTGACTTCCTCGATCGTGACAAGTGGCAACGCATTGACCTTTTATTCTAGCAGATCCAAATCATCTGAACATTTTGCAAAAACAATTTTCCACTTTGATTCCTACTGTTGGAAGGCATGCTAGATGGATAGGAAGTCGATTGCCTTAGCCAAATTTTGTCTGAGGATCGACCTAGTGGTGGCGAAGAAGATTTCTTGAACTTGGTGCTTCAAGTTTTCAAGCTGCATGTTGTTTGCCCGAACAACGTCCTTCTCAAGTGCATCAACAATCACAGATAAAATCTTCTCCCGGATTTCCTTCGTCCTTTCCTCAACTCGGATAGGGTCAGCCATCACCTTCTCAAGGACTTCATTTCGTGTAATCAATGCCATGTACTAGCTATTGAAGTCATATGCTGCGCATGCTACGATCGGCTTTCCATCAACCAGATCCTGCTTTGGGACTCCATTCAATACTTGAGGCATGGAATGATTCTGTCTCGGATATCCTAAGCATTATCCCACGTTTCCGCCAAAGCTGTAATTCCTTAGAGCAGAGAGGAAGTTTGCCCGTATGCCAACATTAGTTTTTCTGCAAATACAACCACTTCTTCTCTTTTGCAGATGATCCATTCTTTGGTCTCTTTGGCTGTAGTCTTCTCCTCTTCGAAAGTTTCTTGGGAAGTATTCATCAATGGAGGAGCCGTTGAGCTGGTTTGATCGAGAGGCTTAGTCAGATGCTGAATATACTCTTTTAGTCGTTCAACCTCTCGTTTGTATTCCTTTTTCTTTGCTACCTCCTTTTCTAGCCTTGCTTTGATTGTAGCAACTGAATTATCTAAGTCTTCCACTTCTTGCCCTTTAGTGGTTGGGCCCAAGTCGACAGTGGTGATGACATATTCCTGAGGAGTAATCTCCTCCCTAGACTTATCAACTATTGGTACAACAATTTGTACTGTACGATGGCTGACTTCGTCTCTTTGGATAGTGGAGAACGTTTTGGCAGGCTTCCTTACATTGACTGCTTCCAATCTGGCTAGGAAATTGGCCATGATATCTTCTTCCAGAACTTCTTCCTGTTCCTTTATCTTCAATCTCTCCTTCAGCCAATCGGGGATAGTAGGCTGGTCAGTATGTTGTTCTTCCTGGATATCTTGTGCGCCCAGAATCTCTTGAATTCCTTGAAGGGCTGAAATCATTCCTTCTTCAAATTCACTATCTAGAATGTCAACTTCATTGTCAGACCCCAGAATCTTGGTGCCTGTGGGAGATGGAGGCTCATCATCCTTTGGCTGAACGGGAATGGGAGAAGGGATCCTTATGTCTTCCAAAGACTCATCAATGTCTAATATTTCATTTATGTTTGCGGACACAGTAGAATGGAGGGGCTCTAATCTTTGCTTCTACTTGGTAGGTTCTTCATTCGCAATCCCCTTTCCTTTTGCCTTCTTCCTTTTCTTGGGATTGGTGCTCTCGATTGGCTCATCACCTTGAGATGCACCAACATTTGAGGAGTAAGATTCTGCTTCGCCCATTAAATTGTATGTCAAAGGCACACTCTTTTGCCGCAATTTTTTGATCCGTTTGTCTACCCACCATTGCAAGTATTTGATGACTGGTCTCATGAGGGTGGTCAAGTTTGAAAGCTTTGGTTCTGACCATCTTATGGGAAGAAGAGGCCGAGACTCATCAAAACTTGGCTGCATATACTCGCCATCATCTTCAAGTTGATCCGGCACATGGAAGAGCTCAATTGTCCTGATCAAGTTGATCGGATCTGGACCATAATCTTTTTCTAACATCTAACTCGTCGCACATTAGCCCAGTAGTCTTCAAATCTACCTTGTGTTTTGTTGTACCCCAAAATTAAAATTTTTGTTACACTTAGACATTTTGAAGAAATGAGTAAAAGTCTTGTCAAAACAATGAAAAGAGTCAAAATTTGGGTGTGCGTGTCTTGCATGGAGGGTTAAAATACAAATTTTTCAAATTCTGACGATCTGGGTCTGCTAAGAGCAGCTTAACCTACAAAACCCAGATCTCAGTTTTTCATCCCTAAATTTTAGGAAAGCTGCTATTTTTAGAAATTTTCTCGAAATAGTAAAGTTTTCGGGTTTTTCTGGGTTTCTTTCGAAACGGATACTGGCAAAATTTTCTAAAAATAGAAAATTTCTAAAAATAGAAAGTTGGTCCAACAGTCGAAGTGATTTTTGATTGGCTCAAAATAATAATCCGTTATCGCCGGTCGTAATCTTAAAATAATCAGTTTTACCACTGGGTCTATTCAGCTTTTTCAGAAGCATATCTGGAGTTCTGAGGTCATCAATGGAGGTCATCCGACTGCCAGGCGTCAATTTCAGCATTCAATTTCCGGCAGAAGGTGAAACGATGAACATGCACAAAAAACGAGGAAGAAGATTGAAAAATCTTGAAAATTTTCTAACACTGCTGAAAGTGGGCGCCCCTGTTGAAGAAAGGCGCCCACCTTTTTAGGGCACCAGATGAAGGAATTAAGGTTTGGATCTCAAATGGAAGTTGCTCAGTTTTCAATCAGCTTCGCGATGAATATCCCCGGCAGAGCATCCGACGATCCAGTCTCCGGCAGATTCAGGTCAAAGTGGAGGTATTAAATGAAGATCTGAAACTTGGGAAGATGAAATTGAAAATTTTTCTAAGTCTGGAGAAACTGGGCGCCCTAAGAAGAGAAGGCGCCCAACTTTTCAGGGGTGCAAACAGAGGAATTTGCAGTCGAGCTATAACGGGATGTCTTCAGAATTCAACTGGCTTCGCAGTGAGCTATTTAGCACGACAAACGGAGCTCGCAGTCATCAGATTCAAAAGGCTGAACAGAGGGTCCGACGAGAGGTGAAAAGAGAAATTCAAAGCAAGAGTGAAAAAGTCAAAAAATAAACTAAGTGTTAGTAAACTGGGCGCCCCCAGTCAAGATAGGCGCCCAACCTTTTGAAGGGTGAAAGTTCACTTTTTGGCAAACGTGTCTCCAGAAGACTCCTTTTCATTTTCAGTCAGCTTCGCAATGAGCACAAACATTCAGAAATCCGACGCCCGAAGCTCAAGATTCAACGAAATCATCTGTGAAATAGAGGATAATGAAGAACTTGGAAATCAGAAAAATGGCCAACACTGGAGAAACTGGGCGCCCCTAGAAGGAAAAGCCTCCCGTGAATTCGGAGGTCAAGATCAAATTTTTGGCCGGAGGTGCCTCCAGAACATCTTTTTCAGAATCAGTCAGGCTTCGCCGTGAATCACTCAGCTCGTCTGTCGGGTTGATCTGTCAACGGGAAATCAGAGGCGAAGGGGCATGTTAAAATGGAGAAAAGTTGAAAAAGTGGAAATTTTGACCAAGTCTGGTGAAGTTGAGCGCCCCTCTTGAAGAAAGGCGCCCAAATCTTCATGCCTTAGAAGATTTTTGAAGATTTCTAAAATTTCAAATTTGTGAGAAGAGAAGGGTGGCGTCCAAGTTCAAAGAACAAAGATTTAGGGTTTTGAAATAAAAGCAGAAAAGAAAGCAAAACCTAAATCAGACCCTAAGTCTATTTAACACCTCTTTTCAATGTATTTTTCATTATTTTTGCAGGTAGCATCCAGAGGAGAAAGTTGGAGCAGCAAGTTTGAGAAATTTTTGTGATTAAAGAATTCATAGTTGCTGGTTTTACATCAGATTTTTCAGACCAGCAAGCATAAACCCTTGCTTTTTCAAGCTTTTTGTTCCAGAAGATCAAGTTTTTCAAGCAGAAGGCCAAGGCTTTCAATTTTTCAGTCATCTGGGTCTTTTTGCCTCTATCTTCTGAAGAATTTTTCAAGAAACTTCATCAAGTTGCAGCAAGTGCTTTTATCTTGCATGTCAGTGAAAACCTCAGAGCATTCATATTTCAACCATCTGGGTCCTTTCCAATCAGTCTTCTGAAGAAAACCCATATCGCAGTTTTTTTCGAAAACCTAGGGTTGGCTGCTTTTTCGATCAAGCGTCAGGGTTTTGCAAATCCAATCAACTGGGTCCATTTCTAATGATATTCTGAACAAAACCCAGATGCCAGCTTTTTTCGGGAAAAATTGAAGAAATTAGGGTTTGCTGCTTTTTCAGTCAAAATTCAAGATTTTCGAAAACGGACGATCTGGGTTGTCTTGCATTGATATTCTGAACAAAACCCATATCTCAGAAAAATTCTCAAAAAATTCGTCCGTTGAAGCATAAAAATCAGCATTCTAAAAATAGAAATTGCACAAGACTTGTCTAGACCAAGGCGAGTTTACAGTTGTTCTTCAAGTTTTCTGAAATGGAGTACACTCCTAATGTTTTCAAGTCCGAATCAGCCCTCTTTCATAATTACATCAAAACAGCTGAGACAGACTTGCATCATATCAAGCCGGTGTTCGATCTATATCCCTTGGAGAGAGCAGGCAATACTTCAATCAAGAACCTGGGTCATTCTGGACTCCTCGCAGCAGCGTCTATTCCTATATCAGTTCAGAGCCTTGAGTTCGTAATCGCTTGCATTAAACATTACAACCCGGCTACTAGGGAGATCCAGTCAGCGGATGGCAGGTTGATTTGCAGTCTAAAGCCTGACATGGTGAAAGGTGTTTTCCATTCCCCCATGGCCTGAAAGTGTAACTCTTTCAAGGGATGAATGTGAAAAGATGTGGAATACGAAGACAAATACAGCAAGAAGATTGCACAGAGATGGATGAAAGAAAAACATAAGACATTGCCCAAGAATGTCGGCGAGGGAGTTCAAGGACGAGGTTGCTATCATCATCACTTTGCTCAACAGGGTCACTGGTTCAGAAGATGCCACCAAGTTCCAACCTTGGATGTTTTATGCCATACCTCACATTATGAAAAAGACTGAGTTTTATGATTGGCCTACTTTGATAAGTGACTGCCTACATCAGCAAATAACAGAATATTTTCAGTTTCATGTATTCCACATGGTGTCATATCTAGTCTATTTGGTGGCCTATCAAGGTCAATTCAGAGGATTGAACACCGAGGGGTCATTGAGCGTTCAACACATATATAATTATTATCCCCAGTTGGAATTCACAAAGTCGTTGCACCACTACAAAAGGGTGAACGAGGCATTCTTGATGTACACGGTGCGTGACTTAGACAATGAATTGCACGTCCGCATCTCTTCAGTTGCTGGGCAGCAATGGCAGAATGGGCAGATTGGTTTATACAGTTTCCTACCTTTACCTATCTCAGGGTTTATGGTTATTCAGGTGCCCCGCTCATGTTGCCAAGGTATCCGTCAGACGAGGTCATCTTCATGGAATTCTTGAGGCAAGCTCACGGTGTTCATACAGTCTTGAGAAATAGAAAGAAACCCTCTCTTCATTTTCCATTAGGGTTGGGTATTTATACATGCAGGACTGCTACAGATGCCAAGACAATTGGAGAAGAGTTAGATAAATTTGGTCTAAAATCCTACAGTGAGAGGCGGTCATTTGATCCTCATGGTGTCTACGCTGCCCGGTTGGAGAAGAACTACAATCACATACCCGCACTTGAAGACTTTTGGGCTAACTGTGCAGATGAGTTTGAAGTGCGAAAGCGTAGTTACAGCAGGTTGACTCTCCATCAGATGAAAGACTGTTTGAATGAAGATATTGAAGGACTCTCCGATGATGATGAAGATGTGCTTCTACCAATGTACACTCAGAAAAGAATCGAGGATCAGCCTCTTCCACAAGTTAATTGGGCAAACAAGGAATCTCTTTCAGTTGAAGACAGAACAAAACAAGTTGTGGAGTATAGTAAGGTTTTCCTAGTGCTTAAAAGGAAGAACTCTATTCCAGTAGCAGAGCCGCCAAGGATAATTCCCTCTTCTTCCACAGCACAGTCAAAAGGAAAGGGTAAAAGTCAGTCTCAAGATGGCATCAAAGGCAGTAGATCGAATAAAAATGTAAGAAGAAGGATGGATTTCTCAGGCATAGTCATACAGGAACAGCCTACAATTGATTCAGAAGTTCCTCTTGACAAGCCCATACCTCACAATGAAGCAGAGGAGCCGCCTTTAACACATGTCCCTGTGCCTTTGACAGGTTCGTCACCAATTCATATTGATCTTGATATCGAAGATGATGAAGAGATTGCAGCAGTACCTCCTGAGGCAGTTAGTAAAGATACTACGGTGTCTTGGCTTGAGAACTCCTTAGGAAGGGTTAGGAGAAGACCTTCATATCAAGTGAGTGTTGATGATCTCGATAACATTTATCAGGAACCTCCTAAGAAAAAGGCAAAGAAGCAAGTTCATTTTGATAGGAATCCCGATAACGAGATTGTCATAGAGACTGCGGTGCCCCCAGAAGATAAGAATAGGGATGAGGTAAACATGGATGATTTTGTCATGGTCAAGGCTAATCTCGGTAGAAATACCAGACATGCAGATTTGAGTCTCTTCAAAGTTGTATCTGAAAACCTTCATGAAAGAGTGCTAAAAGACGGAGAAGACAAGGCAGCCCTCAAGGCTGAAAATCAGCAGCTTAAGCTTTTTATTTCTAACCTTGCTCGTGGTTCTTCACAAACAACTCAGTTGCTGCCCCAGGTCTTAGAGACACCAGCTGATCATCATCAGTTAAGACAGCTGGTCATATGTGGGAAAGAGACTCAGGAGTGGATCGAGAGCTTCATTGTCAGAGGAAAGGAGATCTTGGCTCAGATGTTCCAGTTGAGAGAAAACGCTCATGAACTTCGTCAAGGCATCCAGGGATTTGAACAAACACTGGCTGAAGTAAAACCTAGGCATGAGATTATCATTGCTGATTTAGACACAGCCTACAGTTCAGCGGTTTCAAAGGAGCACAAAAGGCAAATCCTTGCTTGGAGAGAGCGTCATGTTTTCAAAATTAAAACTTATGAGGGAATATCTGAAGAATTCATCACCTACAGACAAAGGGTGGTTGAAGCTCTCCTTTTCATCAGCGAATTTGTCATAGAGATCCCCTCTCAGTACAGTCTTGAGGATGGTTCTTACGTCGGGCTTGAGGAAGTACAAAATCAGTTCCAGAATGTTGTTCATAGTTGCAGCCCAGTTGGTGGAAGGATAGGTTATGTTTCAATGATGTCAGCAAAGTTCAATAAAGCGGCCAATGAGATTGAAGATTTCCAGAGATCTATTGCAGATGCTGAAGATATTCTTGAAAAGCGGTGTTTTGCTGTTGATGGTATAGATGCACCGAACCGGGACACAATCTCAGACTTCCTAGCGGATGTGATCGAGCTTTAAAGCAGCTTTCTTCTAGAAGCTTTCTTTCCGCTTTCTTTCTATTCTTGGAATAATCCTTATCCATTCTTTGAGGATAGAAAGAAGATAAGATGTAATAGTTGGCAGTTCCCGCTTTTTCTGCTTTTTAGGGTTTCTTCTTTCTAGATTTAGTAATAAAGCTTGCTTGCTGAGCAAGCCCTAGATTGTGAAAGCAAGGAGATTTTAGGGTTCCCTACTCCTCTGCTTCTCTATAAATAAGAGCCTTTGCTCATTTATTTTTCTTTAACCGTGCTAGTGAGAACAAAACGCTGAGCCTATTGTGCCTTCTATTTGTTGCTCAAGTATTGTTCATTTGTATTGTGATAAGCAAATTGTTGAGCCTCTTTAGCCAACAAGGAGTTAGTAAGATTGCTGTTTTCTATTGTGTTAAGAATAAGTTTGCAAGCCTCCTTAGCTGCAATTTCTTGTTCAAGGCATGTTAGAAGGGAGTTTTTGTTTCAGAGATTTGAGTAATAAAATCATGAGCCTCTTTTGCCTTGGTCGAAAATCTCAGATTTCCGTGATCTATGTTACGCTTTTATGATCTTTATTTCAGCTTACAGTGAAGTGTGTAGGTGTTTGTTGGAAGAAAGATTATTGAAGTATTTTTGTCAGAGAATCTACCTTGTTAATTTCTAACTTCTCTTGCTCTGCTATTACTTGAGAGGTTAGGAACGTCTTTAGTCTAGGTTAGTCGTAGTTGAAATTCTTATCAGAAAATCTCAGCTGCGGCGTTTGTGTTTAAAAAAACCTTGTGCTCTAAGCTGATCCAAAAAGATAGGCAACTTAGTTTTAGTTTACTTTCTTTCAAACACCATCAGCAAGAGGGAGCTTCCCCTCCTAATTTGAAGAGCAGTTTATCGTGCATAGCTGTCCGTTTTCAAATCCATTCGGAGGTGCGAATTTAAACGCCAACATGTTTATACTTTACTCCATTCACAACCCTGATGTGATGGTGAGGGTCAAAATTAGCTCTGGACCGATAGGATGTGAATGGATACCATTGCATTTCTAGCCGGGCACCTTCAACTGCCTGTGCAGATGGGCAAGATTCTTCCATATTTCCAATGAAGAATGGAAAAGTGACGGCTACTTTACTTTTTACTCTCTGGAAGTTTTGATAAGTTTCCAGCTACCTAAGAACCTCCAGCAAGATCATCCGATTGGTGGGATAAATCAGCAGCCTGAAAGGGTTTCCGGTGAATCCTTGAATTCTAATGTAAGTGAATCTTGGAAACTGGATATACCAGGATCCGTATTTGCTGATAAGGCCCTTGGCCTCATAAGTCAGCCTTTGATGCGTTCCTCCTTGCAATATCCTCGCGATGTACATCAGGAATGCATTATGCACTCTTCTGAAGTGAGATTTAGTAGATAACTTCAATTGGGGGTAGCATTCATATACTTTGAATTTGTTTTCTCCATTACCTACAATGCCTTTGCATATTAATCCGGAATATCTATAGGTTCTTGCCAATAGATAAATAACATAGGAACTCATATGGAACGATTTAGTCCTCTCCAAGTTCATCAACTGCTCATGGATGTTGTCACTGATCATCCTCGACTAGTTGAACATTCTAACTCCTGAGGTGATCTCATCGATGAAAAAGTACGTCCATGTTTCGAATGGCGCGCCTTGAGGACTGCCCATTATCCGATTCAAAAGCAAGATTATATCACCATAGTCTTCTTTGAAGTCTATCCATCGCAATTTCTTAGGCATTTTCTTTGCAGAAGCCCTTGGCTTTTCCAACCATGTTTTGTTGATGACGGTTGCACATTGATCTATCCGGTCTTCAAAAATTCTCCTTGCCTCTTCTTTGGTCTTATATGAAGTCCTGTTGGAATGAGGAATGCTGAATGCTTCCTGAATAGCCGACTCTCTGAGATGTGCCAAAATCCTTCCATTGGGAGCAATGATCTGTCTTTCTTGTGGCTTGTAATGCTTGGCGCATTCGACCATCAACTCAGCACACTCGACTGTCGGAGGAAATCCAACAGCTTGAACAATTCCATCTGCATCATCCGACGGGCAATTGCTGTCGGTAGGAGTCCGTTTAGTCCGTACATCCTCTTTTTGAATTCCTCGAAGTCTACGTGTCCAAGGTCTGTATCCGTGATGTTCTTCCATTTGGAATTAATCTTCGATTCTAGTTGAACTCCTTTGCTCGCGAACTTCATTTGTGCTTTCTTCGAAGATTCTCCGGGGGTGGTCATCAACCTGCGAGAAAAGAAAATGTATTAATTTTAAAACTTTTAATTGTGATTTTCTTTAAATTTTCTCCTTGAAATTTCTAACTTTCAGCTTGTTGAAGGTTAAATTCTACGAAAAAGCAAGCTGAAAGTAACAACACTTAGTAATTTTTGCGAGGATAAATGAAGACAGAGGTAAAGAATTCCATCAAACTCTGGAATTATACTCTTTGGATGGCAATTCGACTTTGAACTTCGAAAATCTTGTCTTTATCACTGAAAAAGCAAGCTATTCTCTGGAAAATTTTGATCTTCAACTCAAAGTTTTACTTCTTCCTTCGTTCTTCGCCTTGAAAAATCACTCAATTTCAATATTCTAACTTTCATTATTCTTCCTTTGAAAAATTTTATCTCTCAAAATTTCTATCTTTCGTGAATTGGAGAGAACTTAATCTTCTCAATCGAACTTGTGAGTTGAAAATGACTTGAAAACGCCTTATAAGGTTGAGAAGCTTGATTCATTTTAGGAGTTTCTCAAGTTCATTGAACTTAGACTCTTGTTTATAAGGCAAGTTTCTAATTTTTGCCACCTTCATCTTTATCCAACATCTTTAGGTTTTTCTTTTGTAGCTCGATTTTAGCGAAGTGTTGGAAAATAATTGAAGGTTTAATATATGAATTTTTTGATTTTTCAACCTTTAGTTTTTTCATTTATCCATGTATTTTTGTTTATTCTGGCGAATTTTATCTAACTTCATGGATTTTTCTCTCCTTTTCTCTCATGGCGAATTTCCAACTTTCCTTTCCATTTCACAACTTCTCCTCTAGGCGCTTCATGCCTTAGACAATTTTTTATTTGGACTATATAGTGCTTTGGACATGTTTCTTTTAGCCAAGTCAGACTTCTCGAATGTTTGGACATCATATTTATTAGCCAAGTCGGATTTTGTCATGTCTTTGCCATTGATCCTCTTGGGCGGACTTGGTGAATTTCGTTCCAAAAGGTGGCGGACTTTACAAACTTCTTGCCATTCCTTAACTTCTTCCAAGCGAACTTTTTTGTTGGCCTTACACATTCTATCTCTTTGTGACGGAGTTTGGAGTGAACTTTCCAAAGGCATGGTGGACTTCCTAAAGTCTTTGCCATTTATCTATTCAAGGCTTGGGCATACTTCTCAAATGTTTTTTCATGAGTAGGGCGGACTTTGAAAGTTTCTTTCCACTATCCTTTGATGTTTGGGTGGACTTCCTAGCTAGCTTTCCAAGTGTCTCCAAGGTAAGGCGAACTTTCTTGTTGGCTTGCCGTTTCTCCCTTTCCACATGATGGCGGACTTCCAAAAATTCTTTCCACTTCTTGGCTGACTTCCAAAAATTCTTTCCACTTCTTGGCTGACTTCCAAAAATTCTTTCCACTCTCATCTTCAAGAGCTGGGCGGACTTGTAAGAGTTCTTGCCATTCTCCATGGGCGAACTCCTTCAGGCTTAGGCCATTTTTCATCATGAATTTCATGCTGGTTGCCATTAACCTCTTGATTTTTTCAGATTTTTCAATGCCTTTTCATGCTTTTGTCTTGCCTTTCATCTGATTTTTGCTTATTTTTGCATGCTTTTTGATTTAGAGGCCTGATTTTTGGTTGCTTTTTGATTGATTTTCTTGATTTTTCTTTGCCTTTTTAGTCTAAAGGTGGAAACTTTGACTCCATTATCATACCTAGCACTTTTCTAAAAATAGAAACTTACTAAAAATAGAAAAATCAAAAAAGCAACTTTCTAAAAATAGTAAATCCCAGATTGGCCCAAAAGTGCCAAAATGATAAAAATGAAAAAGCAAAAAAGCAAAATTCCTTAAAAGTAGGAAGTGTCAGAATTGAGTGAAAGCACAAGCGATCCTTGTCTTCTGGGTCTTTTGAGCACTTCTATGACGTCTAAGTACAGTTTCAGGCTTGAATTCTCTACTTGGCTCGAGTGATGACTCCAGACTTTGACTTGAAACTCTCGGAGCAAAAGAACTTATGAAATTGCAACTCAAAGCTAAACCTTAAAAGCAAACCACCAAGGGTCCACTCATTCACACCAAGTTGCAATTCAACTTGGCGATGCATAAGATTGTCATGTAGACCAAGTAGGCCAAATAAATTTACATTGAGGTTGAGGAGGTTTGTATGTTTGTTGTATGTTTGTGTCAAATCATCATATGTCACAAGCCATATTTATGCCCTTCTCCAAGTTGGAGTTGTTGAAGGTAAGTTTATAAAATTTCAATAGTTTTTGATTTATTTTAAGTTTGCTATAAAATTTTAATTATTATTTCCTACATTTCTAATTTATTTTAATTTTTTGCTTGATTTAGTTGTTGAGACCCGATTCACACAGAGAAAACTTGTGAATATATAAGAGGCATTGAGTGCCATGGTCATAAGCAATAACCTTTAGAGTGTATGGAGGTAGAGAAAGTTCAAAAGGGCTTGAAAGGTATAATCATTGATCCTCAATGATGATTGGTGTGCTTGATTGGATTATTTTTTGAGTTTCACTAAGCCCATCATGAGTGTGATTAGGTTTGTTGATATGGATTGGCCATGTTTGAGTGACATTGATGATGGCATGGAATCCATGATAGAAAAATAAAGGTCATAATAGTAGCTAAGGAGAATGATTCCATAATATTTTTCAAACAAGTGCAAAGAATCATTTTGATCTTTTAAACAAGATCACTTTTTTGCATCTCCTAGCATTTGCTTTGCAACCCAAATATTACAACACAATTTTTTTTTTTTGCCCATGATGTGGCAACATATAGAAACGTTGAAGTTACTTAGGGAAAGAAGGTATTATTCACTAGACTTTTCCCAAATCTAGATGTAGAGGAGACGGTCATGGGTGAGTTTTATAGTTTAATAACTTTGGAGAATCACAACCTTAGCAATTTTTGAGACAAGTACAAGGATGTTCACACATGGTAGTACCTCCATGGCCGAGGCTCTATTTACTTACAACATCTTACAATCAAAGTTTTATCACACAAGAATTCATTTTTTAGTTTTTTAGTTTTTTTGGTAGCTATAAGTTATATATTAGAGTTAAAATGTTGTATGGATTTTGTCTCCAATCTCAATATATGTTAGGTTCATAAGTTGAGGAGAATTGAAGTACATACTCCTTTATCCACTTAGTTAAGTGCAATTGGTTGGTTTCAAATAGGGCAGAGGAGTTGGTTTATGTGCATTCCAACTCGCTGTTCCTCTCACATAAGCAAGACGAGTAGGAGGGAGTGATGCAAGATTGGAATATAATCTCAAAGTGTGTGCTGACTTGGAAGCTTATATTGCACACTTTGGCATAGTTTCTTTAGAGGATGAGGAATCACCTACATAAGACTTGCTTATTGTAGCTAGTGGGAGTGGTGTTGCAGTTATTTGTGGTTTAACCTGTATCTCAAAAATTAGGACTCAACAAAAACTCAGTAGACACGAATTTGACTTGGACTCGACAAAAAATTGACAAAACAACTTAAAAAATATTTAAATTCCTTAAAAAATATAAATTTTATGCAAAATAGTTATAAAATATATAAAATGAGTTTTTAGAACATTAACAAAGTGTCTTATATTAGATTTGAATATAAAAACTCTACAAAATTTCCAAAATTTAAAAAAAAATACATAAATTTGTATTGTACCCGTACAAAAGTTTTGTATTGTGTCAAGTTCATCCTTGAATTGGGTTTTTTCCCAAGTACAATTCATGTTTAGGTCTTGGCCAATTTGTTTTTCTTGTCATCTTTGTGGCTCTTTTCTAAATATGCACACCAAGTGTTGTCGTTCAAGTTTTTGCTAAGTTTGGAGACCACGTGTGCACTAGATATAGGAGTAAGGCTTTGTGTTTTCAAAATCGAAGAAGATAGCTCCGTATCAAGAATACACCTATATGTAGTAAATAGAAGAGATGGTAAAGAGGTGCACACCTTCAATAACAAGACCTTTGAGATTAGAGCATAATATCAAGTTGTGCACTTGATCATGGATATCAAAGATGTGTGGATTAAAATCAAAGTTTATAGTGAAGGCTGAACTTGATAGAGCAAAAGCAAAATGTAATGTCCCCATTTTTTTGCGAGCATCAGAATTTGAAGGATTAGCCTATCAGTTGACCCTCGTAAGCTAGTGTGGTGGATTAGAGGGTTCAGTTTGGGCATTATGGAGCTCTCCAGGTGGTAGTTATTAGTGTTTATCTCTCCAAATCCTTCTTATGTTTCGAGGCATTGTTATTCAAAGGTCTATGGTTCAGTTTTGAGGGACTTACTATTTATAGTAAGTCAGCGGATATTAGAGAGGGACCCTTACTATTTTTAGTAAGGCAGTTGGTTGCACAAAGGATATAATGGTTGACTTCCGAAACTGAGTAATAATGGTTATTTGTGGAGTTATGCTATTTAATTATTAATAAAGTGATTACTTTATTAATAATTAATTATAAGGTACAATTATAAAGTTTTAAATTCACTTTATGTCTGATGGGCCATGACCCTCAAAAAGGTCACTTAAAGTACATTAAATAATATTATTTAATGAGCGCCCATTTATTAAAGCATTTATAAAAGTGAAAGGTAAATATTGAATATCATTTTAAATGATTTAAAAAGAGACTTCTAGAAGGGGATCAACCTAATTGGAGAAGCTTATAAATATGCCATTGAAAAGTAAATGAAGGCATCATTGGATCATTTTACATATTGGATTTGTGCTTTTGGAGAGCTTGGCTCTTAAGGATGGAAACCTAGGGTTTTCAGAACTTTTGATCAGTGGGAATGACAACTCTCATTGGTTGGCATAATTGAGGTTGTGAGAGATCAGCTGAAGGGTTGCCCGTGGATTGGCTTCATCCAGAAGTCAACATTGTGCCTCATCAGATTTGCGGGAGAGATTTGGAATAAGGGTTTCAACATCTTTCAAGTTCAGAAGATTGTTTCCGGGTATCTTCTTTGTAAAGCTTTCAGAAATAATGCAATATCAATAAAGCTTCATTTTCAGCATATATCTTTGTTTCCAGCTGTATATCATTGCATGTTATCTTTCAGAAATTGTTAATTTCTTGCATGCATATTTCTTGCCTGGTAATAATTGATAAAATACATAAAAAATACAAACCCTAGTCTTTCAGTATCAGTTTTCAGAAGTTAGAGACAGACAGGTCTCTTACACAAAATGCAGGGTCAATTATAAGGTTTTCACCTCATGTAAGGCAAATTTAAGCTGTAGAATGCACTCATAAGTGCATGCATGGAAGATAAGACTCATTCAATTTCAAGTTTAGAGTTTCAATTTTGGTGTGTGGAACTAAATGAAGAAAAATCAAATTCATGTTCAAAACAAATGGAAAATGGCTAAGATATGAGGTTTGGGGCACACCTTTAAGAAGGTTTTCAAATAAAAAATTGGCTAAGTATGGTGTTGAAGTCTGCACTTGAAGTAGAGGGTGCACCCTTTAAATGTAAAATCTAAAGTCATTTTTTTTATTGTTTGGTGCATGTGGAGTGTGAGGTGCCTACACTTGTGAGGGAAATGACTGAAATCTAAAGTGTAAACATGAGTAAAGGACTTTTTATTTTAAACTGAAATTTCTAAGTATAATGTATAGGTGAGCACTTCATTAAAGTAATAAAATGCAAAGGTGGAAAGCACAATTGTTAGTTGT
Source organism: Sequoia sempervirens (assembly GCA_007258455.2). Lineage (NCBI taxonomy): Eukaryota > Viridiplantae > Streptophyta > Pinopsida > Cupressales > Cupressaceae > Sequoia > Sequoia sempervirens. The sequence continues at coordinate 7,131 of VDFB02142449.1, read as the reverse complement.
GCATTGAAAATTGAAGGGCGCACCTCAACAAAGGAAAAGTCCAATGTTCGGAAGTCACAATGTACAAGTGCTTGTGAGAGCATTAGGTGCGCATTTGATAGTGGAGATCAAAATTCTTGAAGTTTTATATTGTTAAGGGAGTGCCTAGAGGAGAAGAGCACACCTCAACAAAGGATTGAATTCAAAATGCAAACATCACAAAATACCTTTATTAGGTGCACACCTCACCAAGAGAATATTCAAATCTAGTTTTCAGGTGCATATCTTGGGTGCACATGCTCACCTCACCAAGAGAAGAGCACACCTCAACAAAGGATTGAATTCAAAATGCAAACATCACAAAAAACCTTTATTAGGTGCACACCTCACCAAGAGAATATTCAAATCTTTTGTTTAGGTTGTTTAGGGAGATTGAATTACTTTCAGTAAGTTTGTGTGCTTATGTTTGTTCAAAGTTGAGGATTGTTGCTTTATACTAATCCTCTAATTTAATTTACCAAAGCATTCCATCTTTATGTGTTTCAACCAATTCAATCCTTATGTGTACTTGCACTATTTAGTCTCTACTTTTAGGTGAACAACATAAGCATGCAGTTGTAGGGTAAAATCTTTTGTCTTCTGTTGAAGTGCATGTCAACTTTTTGCCTTAGGTGAATCCATAAAGATACAGATTTAATATTATTCAACATAATTGTGAATCTCCCTAGAAAACATTGTAAGATTGTAAATAACAAGTATATGTTGCACAAATTGTGTTAGTTTTTATTTACATGAGCTTCTTGTTCTAATTTGAATAGTGGTTCACACTGAAAGGTGTGACTTAAAACACCAACAATTTATAAAATACTTATAAAAAGCATGTAAAAATTGAATTTATAGAGGTCTTAAATAGTTTATTTTTCATTTATAGATCAAAAAATGAGTTCAATTTTACATCTTTTAAAATGATTATATATGACATCCATATAAATATTTTTACAAATTTCATTTTGTGGGAAACATGGACCCAAAACAAATTTTAATTTTTTCTTTTCCAAAAACCAAAGCGGGGTTTGGGGGTGGAGCCCCCCACTAGTGTCTAGATTTTTAATTTTTAATTAGGGTCTTATCACCATCTTTGGGGATTAGTTTAATAATTAATTATTCCTTTGTTTATTTCTTACCTAGAGAAACTTTATTTATTGCTTTCTTGTAAACTTGACACAAGTCCTCACTACTCCAATTTATATTTTTAATATAAAACTGAATTAGCAGGCCATCTGGGCCTGAAGATTTATCAAGACTAAAAGTTTGCATGGCTTGTATAATTTTTTACTTTGTTATTACTTTCCTGAGTTTTTCTGCATAGCTTTGTGTAATCATATTTGGTATTATATTTTTGCAAATATGCCTTGCTTTTTGAGATTGAGATCCATTCACTTCCGAGGAGAACAAATTACTGAAAATTAAATAGAATTGGTTCTGCACTTCCTCAGGATTAGATACCAAGGTGTCTCCTACCCATAGTTGGCAGACTCGCAGAAAACTCGCGAGTTTTTTAAAAAAACGAGTTTTTTTGAGTTTAACTCGCGAGTTTTTTCTCGGACTAGTTTTTCTGAGTTTTTTCGAAAAAAAAACTCGCAAGTTTTTGCCGAGTTTTTCAAAAAACTTGGCTATGCAGAACTTAAAGCTGAAAATGTCTTTTTTGATGTTTATTAAGAAATTTTTTAAGTTCCTGAGTTTTTTCGAGTTTTTGGCGAGTTTTAAAAAACTCTCCAATTTTTCCCTTGGCGAGTTTTTTGTTGGGGCGAGATTTCCAACTATGCTCCTACCCATACATTCAATTTTCTCTTTTATAGTTTTTTCTTTTATAAATTTGAAGAAAATTTTGTACCTTTATCCCCATTGCTTAACCAATTTAACTTTGCTCTTTTCTTTAAGCCTTGGAATTTCCTTGACTGTAGATTTCTCAATGCATTTTTACTTTTAATTAGTTCTTCATTAAGTTCTTCCTTTGAAGGGTTGTCTTGTAGTTTGCATTCTAGTCTAAGTAGTTTTTGTTAGACAACATTTTCATTTTGTCTAGAATCCATAGCTTTTTTCCTCCCTATAGTCTGGAACAGCAAGCCCCAACTCTTAACATTTTTATTCCACTTTTCAATTGGGTTCAATTTCTTTAGCATCCATTTATTAATTTCTCTTAATGGAAATACAACATTATTGCAATCTTCAACCCTTAGGAGATTAGCGTTTAGAAATAACTCATTTTCATTTTTATTTTCTAGATTTTGGTTAGATACTATTATTCTAGCACTAATAGGGCGATGATTAGAAAGAGTGCACGGGTATACCTTAACTCTTGAATCATTCTCTACCTTATCAAAGCAAATGTAATCTCTATTAGCGTAAAATCTGTCTAATCTACAATAAATTCTTTTGTTACCTTTTTGCGCATTACACCATGTATACCAGATGGTTTTGGCAATCTTTTTCGCTCCTTTTAGGGGGTCATAAAGTTTAAGCTTATTTTTCAATTTTCCCCAAAAAAGTTTTTCATTACCTTTCCAATCCAAGTCTAGACCACCAATTTTGTCATTTTTATTTTCAATTTCCATTTCCATAGTTCTATTCTTTCTTTGTAATCATTAGAGGAATAAATAGAACAAATTCCAAATCTTCTATTGTCTTTTTCTAAGATGATCCAAACTGCCCTATTACACAGAGAGGAACCAGATTCAGCTACAAATCTAGACCAACTATTGGCTAGCAGAATGGCCACACCACGTTTTTCCCTACATAATTGGAGTAAAACTGGGCTGCACCTTTCCAGATAAATTTGAGCTTATTTTCAAGGGTGAACTTGACTGCTTTTACCTCTTGGAGGAGGATAGCATCTTGGTTTTTCTCCATGTTTAGATATCTATTCACAAACATTGATATAGTGACCCAGTTGGGAATCAAATTTGGTGGGGGAGAGGCGGGGGTGGGGGGCGCGTGAGGGGAATGATTTATCTCTAGATTCGTAGTTCCCCATTTGCAATTCTTTCATTATCTTTTCCGAGTTTGAATGATTTATCTCTAGATTCGGAGTTCCCCATTTGCAATTCTTTCATTATCTTTTCCAAGTTTTGGTTGACATTTAATTTATCTAGATTGAGTACATTTCCTTTTGTGTTGATACATTATGAGGCATCCAAAGAATCATCTTTGGCTTATTCTTCTTCAGTGTATCTATTAATGATAGGAAAGTTGTTATCTGATAAATCTTTGCATCCTGAATTTGTCTCTAAGCATTCTTTTTCATCTTCTTTTCCTCCCACTAGGCTAGTGTTTGAGGAAATAGGGTAATTTTTTGGTTAGTATTTTCCTTTTTCAAAATGATGCACTTTCTCCTAACATGACCCTCTCTTTTACAGTGTCTCTTTGGTTTCTTTGATTTTCAATACATTCCCTAATGGGGAGACCAACTAGGGTAGGAATGTAATGTCCCCTATTTGGGATATTCCTAGATTTTGCCCAAAATTAACAAATCCAATAATACAATTTATTTATAAGAGTATTCTTTCACTAAATTGCACAGTAGCAATTGAATTTAGGAAAATAATCATAAAAAAAAATGATAATGTAACATGCACACTATAGCCAACCATATTAGGAACTTGAGGGGAAAAGCACAATGGGGCTCTGAGAGATTGTCCTCCACAGCTATGCTCAACAGCGCTGGACAACCAACCAAGTCAATCCGACCCCTTGGCCCACAAGAAATCCAACACAATGGGTGGTCTACTTAATTGAGGGAACTCGTACTCCTGCATCTCCTTATTATGTTTCCTTGCCAATTCCTAATATGATTGCTTTATGAAAATCAAATGAATAATTACTGATTCTAAGATTCTTGATGAATTAGCAAGTTAATTAATAAATATGTTCTTTACTAAATTCACAAACTAATAAATATTGGATTCAAATATGTGGTATACCAACTACTGCAGAAATACAAAGTTTGCTGTATCTTACTGCTTTATAATTCAAATTATCACTGCTTTATAATTCTAATTTCTTATTGCCTTCTTATCCAGATCAGATTTCAATTTTATCCTTTGCTAGTAAACAATATTTATTTCCAACAAGGTTCCAATCCGTTTCTTTTTGTATTAGATATCAGTTGAACAACAGAGTACATATCAGCCGATTGCAGGCTTATCCCATAGTTCTATCCTTTTGCATGATCATATTCCAAGCCCCCTATTACAAAGGATATTTACATATTGGCAGCTACACCATATACATATACATCGCAGGAGTACATATTATCATTTTTACCAAAACTGCATAAGCATTTGCCAAAATCTGAGATAGCAGATGTAGAGAAGGATCACCATGCCACGTCGCACCTGCGCTGTCAAAAAAGGAGGCCACAAACTGTATTGTCAAAATGGGATTCACACCACCGAGCATTAAGAACCAACACCTGCTCCACTGCCATGCTCTTTTGGATCTTTAAGCCTCAAAAGTGTGCCTGCAGCTTCAATCTCTGCCCTGGAAAAGTCCTCAATATTGAGTAAAGGAGGAGCATCCTCCTCAATGCCGTTCTGCTTCACCTTTTCATTAAACTCCTTCTGGAAGACATCAAGAGCCCTGAGGAAAATCTCAGTTGTATGCTGCCAACTATCACCAAAGTTAACCTCCTGCAAGCTGACTGGAATTGTGCCATCTTCTAGTAACTTTAGAAACTTTTGCTTGGAAACTTTCACCATTATTGAGACCTGCACAACAGTGTTGTAAAGTATGAGCCTTTTAGAAGACTCAGTAAGTGCACGTTTGACCCCAATTAAAATTTGCATCATTTCTCACTTTCCATATGCCCCACAGAATTTCAATGGAAATAAAAATTCAAAATGGCATTAGTTCCTTCTTGATTTTTACATTTATTGAAGAAGGAATTCTGTCCGGTCTAGGCTTAAAATTTGCATCCCAGATGTTCTGATTGTGACAAAAAAGATTCCAGATTTCTCTTGCATAAGCACAGTCAAAGAATATATGAGTTAATGTTTCCAGAACCCTACATAGCCGGCAGATTTCAATGTCATCAGATTTTGATTCACATGGCAGCCTCTGCATGATTAGAAGCCACTTGAAGCATGATTTCTTTGGTTCAACTACATTTGACCATGAATTTTTTAATGACTTGGCCCATTCATTCTTAGTCAATCTTAGGTTCCAAACTTTATTTAGATGGTTAAATGTTTCCTGTTGAATAGTGAGGGTATTATATACAGTTTTGGCATTAACTTTGGAGAGTTTGGAGCCATCACTCCACTTAAATTCCTTGTACTATTCGGGATTATTTACACAAGTCACTGTGCCATTTATCACCTTACAGGCCTCCTTAAGGACTGAATAAGTCCTCCAGTTGGTCTCAGGCAGATTAAATTCTGCTCTCGGTTCCAACTCTTTAAAGTCCCTTCTTCAAAGATGTCAGAAGATCCTTATGCCCTTACTGGCCCAAGCCTTGGATGAGCATCCCTGCAAGAGAGCTAAAGGCTTGCTGTTATGGCTAAGATTCCACCAAATTGACCTGTGGGAGGCCAAATTATTATTTATCACCTTACAGGCCTCCTTAAGGACTGAATAAGTCCTCCAGTTGGTCTCAGGCAGATTAAATTCTGCTCTCGGTTCCAACTCTTTAAAGTCCCTTCTTCAAAGATGTCATTGAAGATCCTTATGCCCTTACTGGCCCAAGCCTTGGATGAGCATCCCTGCAAGAGAGCTAAAGGTTTGCTGTTATGGCTAAGATTCCACCAAATTGACCTGTGGGAGGCCAAATTATTATTTATGAGCACTTGAGAGTTTTGGATATGCATTTTTGTATGTTCCCAGGCTTTCCATATGCTCTTAAATACCACAGAACCTTTAGGAGTTATAGGATATCTGCTGCAAATGAGGTCATGTAATGGAAGCCCTTTCCAGGTTTTTGCATGCTTGGGTGTTGACCTTTGAATGTTGCTCTTGGCCAACACTTTCAACGGCTCATCTCCCTCCAATGATTTGAGTATCCACTTAGTTGCCAAAGCAATTCCCTATATTTTGAGGTCCTTTAGACCTAGTCCACCTTTGGCCTTGCTCAAACAACACCACCCCCATTTTACAACATGTTTCTTCTTGCCTTTCCCATTTGACCACATAAAGGTCCTTATCTTCTTCTGAATATCATCCACCTGGTAACTACTAAACAGCCATACTGATGCAAAATAAAGGCTATAGGATGCCAGGATTTTCTGGCATATCTGAATTCTCCCTGCTAAGGACAGGAATTGCCTGTCCCATTTGCAAATCTTCTTTTCAATTTTCCCTTGGATCCATAGCCACATTTCTTTTAAATTTGGACAGACTGCAAAGGATATGCCCAGATATCTGACTTACTTCCGGGGACCTCCCCATTGTAATCCAAACTTAGATAGCCATTCTAGAGGCCTTTCTTGCCATCCCAACATGATTGATTTATTTATAGAGATTTTTGTTCCCGAGGCAACACAAAATATATCAAGTTTCATCATTAAGTTAGAGATATTGTCTTCATTAAGTTGAGGAAACAATGCGGTATCATCAACAAACTGAATATTGAGTAAATCATTTTGATTAGGTAGAGAAATACCTTTTACGATTAGAGTGCCATTGTTGGTCCTGAGGATGTAATGCAAGGCATCTGAGGCAATAACGAATAGAGCAAGGGCAAGGGGGCAGCCCTTCCTAATTGACCTTTCCAGAACAAACTCCTTTGTGAGAGATCCATTCACTTCTAACTGAGCCACCGCATCTCTAAAGAGTGTGTCAACCATGTTGCAAAATGCTTCCGGAAGGCCAAAAGCCTCCAGCTTCAACTTGATAAAGTCCCACTCTACCCTGTCATATGCCTTCTCAAAGTCTAGCAAAATCATTGCCGCCTCCTGACTAGTTGCCTTTGCCCACTCCATTGCTTCCCAGCTGGTGATTAGATTCTCAAGTATATACTCGCCTTTGATGAAACCGGTTTGGGTGGTGTTTATAAACTTTGGAAGGATGTTTACCAACCTCCTTGCCAAGACCTTAGCCAAAATTTTATAAGATACATTTAGCAAAGTTATCGATCTCCGGTTCTCAATCAAGGTCCTG
>VDFB02142448.1:0-81686 GCA_007258455.2 Sequoia sempervirens | reverse complement strand
GAAGTACACACGGATTTGAAACAACTTGCTATCCATTTGCTCTCACAGATTGCTAGTTCCTCTACTGCAGAGAGGAATTGGTCCACCTATGCCTTCATCCACTCCATTAAGAGAAACAGGCTTACTTCAAAACGAGCTGAGAAATTAGTTGCAGTTCACAATGCCTTGAGACTTCAGGACCGACAAACTACTGAGTATCGGTAGACTCCGACAGCACGATGGGATGTTGATCATAAGGATGTTAGGCAAATTGATGAGGGGGAGACGCAACCAGGATTGGTCGGGCTACCATTGGATGATCCACTCTTGCCAGAGGATGATAGTGACCCAAATAGTTTTGAGTCTTTGGATATTCATAGCCCGAATGAGGCTTAATTTCATAGACTGTTGTATTTAATATTTTGATTTTCATGTTAGAACTTTGAGACTTCTAGATACATGTTTGAGACATTTGGATATTGATAAACCATGGTTTTATTGATGTTTGATACTGCTGTGATAAATTTTATAATGCTTTAATGACATTTCTATGCTGTTATAGTACTACTCTCGCAATTTACTTACATATTGATATTGTTGTTATATCTATCTCTCTTTCCCTCTCTCTCTCTCTAATATATCAATAAATTTTGAAAAAATCATATATATATATATGTATTTTGTATGTCGCCGTCCCCTAAAAATTGCCCCTTAGGAAACGTTCCGGAAACGCGTCCCCTACCGTCCCCCCGTCCCCGTCCCCGACAGGGCGTGGAACATAGGTTTATTCTTGATAATGTATGTCCCCGAATTTCTCTCAAAAATGATTCGTAAAGTTCAAAAACATATTAAATAGCTTTGGGGACACAATGAACAGTCAGTTACAAACAATGCCTTTCTGTATTGTACAAAAAGCCAAAGCTTTAAAACTTTGTAGAATACACATCTTACGTACAAAATTTTGTTTTCCACTCATTATTTTGAGGTTTAACATTTTCTTTGCGTTTGTACATTCTCCAAGCATGCAGATTAGAAAAGATACATTCATATAGACATAAATACAGTTATAGTCATACAAACAAAAGAACAGACAAGCTACAAAATTTTGGTTATCTATCAATAGATTCAGAAATTTTTTGGCTATTGGATATGCACTAAGTGAGAATAGATACACACATGCCAATTCATAGATAAGATAGATTTTGTGAGTTTTTGGGTTGCTGGCATGCTCATTAAGGACACTCCTACTAATGCTAGAGGATCTTAGGGAATTGAGCAATCAGCATCAACCAAAATATTTTGTTTCCATTTTTGTTTGTTGGCTACAACTTTTGGCTTCTTAGGTGTACATTCAAATTCAAATTCAAACCATTTTCCCTCTCAAAATGGTGCCCTAGACATGTGGAGGACTTATTTTGCCACATAAGTTGATGACTAGCAATCCAAAGCGAAAGAGGAGTTTGTAGAGTTAATCTTGGGGGGAGTCACAAACCACATTTGACACCCTTGTTTGCATGTGTAATGTCCCCAACGGATATCAATGCTAATATTCCTTAAATCCCCTACAAATATACAATTTAATTATTTAAGTGTTATATTTTGATACCATTGTAATGTCCCTGGTTAAATTATTAATGGAACTACTTTGAAAACCCACTTCAAATATTTTTTAATCGATTGTTCACATTCCCAAGTAATATCCCCAATGGATATTAATATGTACTAAACTAGGGTTCTCTCTTTTAACCAGACATAAACATATATCATGACCAGTGTTCACTATATTGCAGTCTATATTAAATATAGGACCCCTTTCTATAGATTTATATATTGAGGCAAATACATTGGTGTTTCAAATATATTACTAGCTTATACCCCAAATTTCCTTATTCCCTTCCACCATAACCCACAAACCAAATTGTAACTAATACGGTGACCAATATGGTGAACCCAATTTGAAAACACAAATTTGCATTCATTGATACATGTTTAAACTTGATTTACAACACACAGTCGTAATGGGACCATTCTTACATTTACAGATAGAAAGAAATACATTACAACTGTTGTTTCAGTATGGACGAGGAGGACTCCCATCAACATCAACACCCTTCTACACTTTGGTCTATTTCAACCCCTTGGGTAACAATCACCACAGACACCCTTGGAATAACTTCTCTCTCAACAACTGTAAGTTTTGTGTCGTCTTGCTATCATCAATATCAACCACCATTATATCTCAAACACAACCTCTAGGTGAGAATTGCTTCTTCGGCCAACAAGGTTGTGTTCCTTGGCCACTCACGAACCAATAGGGTTTTCATCCTCTGGTTGTTATAGATCTACGGGATTGTCATTGAGTTTGTTCGTTTGATCATGAGTACTCTAGACAATTTTGGTTAGGGTTTGGTGTCTGTTCAAAAGTTCTTTTCATTCTTATACTTCCAACCTAAAATACCATCCATATAGAGGATGAAACTAGCATGGAGATTGTCAACTACCAAAGAAGCAAATAGATGGGGGTGTCCATGCCTACTAGCATAGCTTTCCTTTGAATCAAGCCCAAAATCTACATCCATGCCAAAAAGGTACTAGGGAGGTATGGAGGAAGAGAATTTATGATGGCTCCCTATCCCAAATTTCCCCCCCTTTGACTTGGGCCAAATAGTGGAAGCAACCAATCCTACATATGCCTCCTTTTGACATGATGATGAATGATAATATCCATAAACTCCCACAAAACCCCAGGCTGCCACATGTGTTTACCTCCATGTTTTTGTTGGTGATTCCTTGCACAAGTATCTACTTTGGCAGTTACATCACCACGCTTATGCTACACAATTTTGGTACTCATTTGAAGTCTTCCTCAAGATCTTCTTGTTGAGCTCATAACTTCCTCAACTGGGTGGGTGGGTCCAAAATCATTTTTCTTTAATTGAGGAGGGCATCCTTCACTCAATCGCATAATTGACAACACTTGTGTGGCTGCAATTGATGTAAAGTAGTAGCTGGGAATGATGATGGTAGCATCTCCAAAGCTGGAAATTATGCGAACAGCAGTCTTTGTCTTGTTTTCTGTGAAATATAGTGGAAAATTGTGAGCATCACTTCTTCCTCTTCTGCCTAGTTTGTAGTCTTGTGAGAATGGATTTGAATTTGAGCTTCTTCCCTCAAACTCACTGGTATTCGTGAAGTGCCTTTGTACTGTGTCAACAACTTCCTTTAGATGAAAGATGTCATAAAGCATCACCTCCTTTTCCTTGGAATGTGACCATGGCATGTTCAAAAGTATGCTCGTCTCTCCTATGCTTTTGTCATAAAAATATCCCTATGTTCCACAGATTCTTACCATGATGCCACAAGCTGTCCCTTTGACAATTGGTGTGGATCGGATTGTTTGTAGGCTGGAAAATGGCTGTAGTAAGTGTAGGTTGCTTTAGATTTCTCCCAAAACAGCAATGTGTAGCCTAGAATACTTGCACTTAACAACCCCAATAGGTGAGATCTTCCAAAATCAAGCAAAGAGTTCTTCCTCAAACCTGCAGAGCTATAGCTGCTCATGAAAGATATTATCCATCCAAAGCATGAGTTTATAAAAATGATTGATAGAACATAGCAGCTTGGCTACAAAACTGAGTTGCTTTATTCAAAACCAAGAAAACAAAGGATGAAATTCACCTTGTACTAGGTGAGAACATTTCAGCCATTGTAATGGTCCGGAAACTCCTCCACTATGTGACAAGAAATCCTTCTATGAATGCAGAGAAGTTATGGAGGAAGCTGGAAACATTGAGAACAATAGATTGATGGTTAGAAACCACCTTTATTTTGGTCCTTGGCTCATTTTTCTAGAAGCCAACACTTATCCCTACCATGTATGGTTGGTGACTTGCAAAAGATATAGCACGGTCATTTGCTCATTGTTTACTCCCAGCACCTGAGACCTGGAATAAGGATTCATTTATTGCTACTCTCACAGGTTTGACAACTTAATTTTTGGGTACTCTTCCTTTCTAGTTGCTTTAGGCAGCTTATTGTTTTCATCCTAAAGCACAAATTGTGTCACAAAGTCTAACCCTCACATAGCTTTAGCCAAAAATGCAAACATTTGATGTTGTCTGTGTTCCCTAACTTGCAATTGCTCCTCCAGGGTCTATATCTGCATCTCAGCGACTTGTTGTTGCTGCCTAAGTCTTGCTCGCTCTATTATGAGTAGACTCTCATTCTTTTTAAGATTCCAACTTTCTTCTTCCAGTTCATATCTTGTAGCATCTACCATCCATGGATGCAAGAAATCTGATTCATTTCAATGCTCGGAGAACTAATAGCATGCCCCAAGCATAAAACATTCGTGTAATCAAACTCACATTTAAATTTTTTAACAAATAGAACATGTTGCCCTAGAATCTCAAAAATCAATTCTAGGGACTTCCTCTATTCCTTCCAAGCCTTTTCACATATCAACAGGTCATAAATTTTTGTCAAAATAGATAGTTTTATCTGAACATTGAACACCTAATCTATATTGAATTGGAAAGTAGCTTTACCATTAATTACATTGAAGAGTATGACCAAAAACTCAATGTGACCAACAAGGCATTTGAAAGTTGCAGACTCTCTTCTAACAAAAATCTGATGGTAGCTTGCTCTCAAGCAATTATAGGGCTTGTTTGAATACTCTATCTAATGGTGATCTTGGGAACATATAGTATACTGCACACCACACTATGCCAATTTGGAGACATTTGAATATAACAATACAGACAATGTTGCTTACCATAAAATGAAAGAGTGCGCATGCTATCCCTCACTAAGCAACTAGCTCCCCAAGCAACTCGCCCCCCGCAAGAAGTCACCCCTTCTATGTCTACTCCCATAGTTCCATTTGGGAGACCTCCAAGCACCCAATCTCTTCATTCAGATCTGAATTGTTGATTCTGTAGATAGCCACCCATACAAATTTTAGTTTCCCATAACAGATATTGCATTACATACTTTATGCTCATCCATGGCTACATTGAGTGGTCTACTCGTCCAGGTTGAAGTATGCTAAATTTGTTAGCAACAATGATATCAAATTCATCAAAAACTTCAAAACTTCTTGCATTATGCCTGCCTTTCAACTGCCATTCAAGCACACCTGTGTTAGCAAAGGCATGTGTATTCTCTTTAATTGAATTAGGCCTCCAATAAGGACAAGAAAAATTGGCTTGAATAGATTCAATGAGATCATCTGGGGCTCCAACCTTATGTTGTCCCATTACATACTCCTCACAAATCCTAGGCAACGAATACATATTCTTGATTGTCATTGCTGACGACCAGTATGACAACAAAGTGTTGCATCCTCTACCTAGATGAATTATGAGAATGCCCTAAATACCCAAATTCCACTCCCTTTGGCCTAGTCACTTTTGTATTTGAGGATAAAGATCTATGTGTCCTTTGCTACAAATGGTATTATTAATCTTTTCCCTATGCTTAAAGTACTTTCCATGTTAACAAGACTGCTGAAAGGACATTTTCTAAAGTGAATCCGTGTTATAATGTCTCCAACTTTTAAATTGCACTCATAGGAATGATTGGGGTGTGTTCTTTTTTCTTCTTTGATGAGGTTAAGTAGACATATCTTTTCTGGTTCCTAGTGGATAAAAATATTAATCGCTCCAACTTCCAAGCCCAAGGCTAGGTGCTTTGTGCTAGCAACATGTGCTGCTGTGATTCTGATGTTGCAGATTTCTCATCAATTTCTGCTTCATATAATGGATTTATGTATTCTTTACTAAGAGTGGTATCTTCTACCATTTTCATTTCTTGAGCAAGAGTGGTTGCATCCTCATACAAGGGATTCATGTATTCCTTTGTAGTTGGTTGAACTTCAGTTTTCACTCTTTCTTCTTTATCTTCCTTATTAGGTACACAATCCTTTGCATTCTCAATTACATTAGGCTCATCTAAGTCTGAGCACTTATCCAACACTACCTTAGTGTAGTGAATTTGCTGCTTACCAAGGCACTTATAATTGAGAGACCATGACTCCTTGAAAGAAAAACAGAGTTGCCTCCTCCTAAGCTCATTTTTTGGTGTCTTCATCTAAGATGTGGGGCTCCCTTTGATTTGTTGCAATAGGGTGTCTTACGAAATTATTCATATTTTGGTTTTGGTTGCGGCTCTTTATCAAATTTCTCTGACTCCTCTTCTAACCTAATTTCCTCTTTGCCATGCTCAATAATCTCCTCCTTAGCCCCTTTTGACTTTCCCTCATCTTGTAATGTTTCAACTAGAATTGGAGTTTACTCTGCAAAGTGCCTTGCCAAATCTGATGTAAAATCCTTGATTTTCAACCTTAGACAATTTGACAAACACTTTGCTTGTAACCTTTATTCTTGCTGGTTTTGTTTCAGTCTGATTGTTCTTGCTTTGTTTGATACCAAATATATCTTGAATGCTTTGAAAATGATCACTCAGATGTCTAATCAAATAACCAAGATATAAATGCAATTCATTTTGTATTTTCAGATGCATATATATGTCCTACACATGAGAAATGTGCACCTACAGCAAATAGACATTTAACCAAACACTTTGAAAGCAAACTACATAAGAGAATAACAACTTGGCATTTTGACAAACAATTGGCAGCCAACCATCAACTTCTATTATGATAACTTCAAGGAGGATTACAATGCTGATAAAGACTGAACTCTTATGCCAAACTGTGACCCTTCTATATATTGACTTGACTGAAATTGCATAAACTATTGGCTGCATTAAGACAGCGATCAGACCTTGTGTGACTGGACTGAGATGACAATGCTTGTACAATGAAATGATAATAATTACAATGTAGACCCTCAGCAACTATACCCCAGACAAGTGCAAACATAAATAAATAGGAACCTGAATTAGATGGCAGCCTTCACAAGATCATTCGAATCTCCTTCAAAACTGTATAACTGCCTCCTATATGGCTGCGCCTAGACTCATTAGCATCCAACGACCCCTGCAAATATTTTGTAGATTTTTCCCAGCTCTCACAAACCAAAATCGCACCATCTAGTAGTGCACCCAGCTGAGGATGGAAGCCATGAATTTCACCAGCACACAGGTATAGAATCGAGCCAGCATGTAAAATGAACTTGTCCTCTACCCAGCACCAAATCAACCTCCTCAAGGAATTGAGTTATCATCACAGGGCTTGTGAATATATGTCTCCAATCGATTCACAAAATTGGGCCCTTGACTGCAAACAATCTTCCAATCAAATTCTGCCTTTGTATGCTTTAATCGAACCCTTCCAAATTTGGCCTATGGCCACTAAATTTGCAGCAGTGAAGAGACTAAGATATCTCCTCCCAAATGACCAGCTAGGTTTGGTGTTTCACAAACGAAACCAGTTCAAGCATTCAAGCTCTCCAATAATCAGCAAGTCTATTCAACTCAAGATGTCTCAAATGCCCTCCAAAAGCCCCTCATAAAGAAATCAAAAGCATCTCCAAGAAGCTTTTCGAATAAAATACTATTTTATTCACTTAAGTGACTTTTTGATATTATTTTATTTTTAGTCACTTTGTTATTAAATTAATTAAATATAAAGTCACCTTATGATATTGTATTTTTGGGATAACTTTATAAATAATAAATTTAAAATTTAATTTAATTAAAATAATCAATAAGTCATCCTTATGAAATAACAATATTTGGACAACTTAATTAATTAAATTAATTAAATTAATCTGCCACCAAATTGGGGACATGACATACTCGCCATTTTGTGGCTGAAATTTTTCTCTAGGGGTTTGTTCAATATTTCTTGTTTTCTTTGTCCCACTATACTACTGACTCCCTTCATTTTCATGAAATCTAATAAAGGCATTGCTTTTTGTATCTTTGAACGAAAGTTTATATTATTCAGTATAATAAGCAATAATTATTAAAATAATATATTACCTATTAATGGTCACTATCCTTTGTATCTATTTGTAACTCTTAGTTATTTGTTTCTAACTATTCGTAGTGTCTTAGATATCTGTTTGTAACTATTCCTAGTGTATAGTTAACTGTTTGTAGTTAACTGTTGATACTCCCTAATTTGTAGGGTTTGTAAATTCTATAAGAGCAAGGCTCTTCTGTTAATAATAAATCTCATTATTTTACCAAATTTACATGGTATTAGAGCCAAGGGAGATTTTGGGCGCCATATTTTTTTCAGGGAAAAATTTCGTGGGTTTTTCTGAATAAGAATCGCATTTTCTTTAAGAAAAAAAAAGTGTAATTTTCTATTTTCATGTTTAAGGTTGCAGAATCACATTTTTTTTTAAATCGTGACCTTCTGAAACCCTCTCGGCTCGAATTTTTGTTCTTAAGCGCGCAATTTAAAACCCTTACTGGGTGTTTCTTCTCTGCACGACGCGTTTCTTGTTCTGGCGCATTTTGGTCATGATCTAGACTCTTCTAGCCGCGATTGTGAATATCTTTGAGGCGCGTGACTGGCTTCTTTTCTGAAATTTGAAACGCAGCTTTGAAGTCGCGATTTCTTCCTACTTCTGGCACGATCTTCTTGGTTTTTAAGCCGTGTTTTTTTCTAAAAATCTAAAGCCACGTTTTTTCTAAAAATCTGAAGCTGCGATTTTTTTCTAAAAATCTAAACATTCGACTTCTATTTGGGCACGATTTGTTTCCTCTCTGGGTCACGAATTTTCTCATCTGGTTTTGGCGCCACTTTTCTGCTCATTTTTAGACACGATCTTTTGAAAATTGTGAGCAGAATTTGTTTCTAGGTGCAGCGGTTGTTTTTGAAAAACCCTCTGTTTTACGAGCCAAAAAAAAAAATTGATTCCAAATTCTTTCTAGGTTTTTCGAGAGGATTTCTGAGTCGTCAAATTTTTCTGGGTGTCTTGAAATTCGTACCTTGGAATTTGTGCTGACGGATTTGTCTTGATTTAAGGTTTTTTTTGTACCTAGGGTCTCGTGTTTTTCAATTTCCAAAAATTCTTTGTGCCTCGAAATCCGTGTTCTGATTTCTTCCTGGGTTCAGGGTGTGTTGTCTCGAATTTTGTGTCGTCTATCTACTTGTGTCATCTTCGTTTTTCGTGCCTCAAAAAGCAAGAAGCATGGCCTCTTTGACCAACATCGTGTTGGACAACAGTCAAAAGTTCAATGGTCGCAACTACAACACATGGAAGCAGCATATGATGACGATATTTGAGTATCAATGTCTTGACCAGATTGTTCTGGGCACCAGGACACGACCTCTCACAGTTGATAAGGATCAGGTGAAATTTGATGAGCAAAATCGGGAAGCCGTTATACTCATAAAGTTATCAGTCACTAATGACCAGTTACCTCAAGTTCCTTTAGGTAAATCAGCAAAGGAGATTTGGGATCTTCTAAAAGATCTTCATGAGACTTCCGACAAGAGTCGTGCATTCTTTCTGAAGAACATGTTGTTTTCCATCGTCATGGATGAGAATACACCTCTGCAGGCACACTTGACCAGGATCAAGGACATTCAAGATCAGCTCGAGGCTATTGGTCGGAAGATTAAGGAAGAAGATATGGTGGTGATCACTCTGAAGAGTTTACCACATCCGTCTGAGCACTTTATTGAGACGCTCAACATTACAGTGACTAATGTTGACTTGACATTTCCAGATCTCTGCAACAAATTTCTACAGCAAGATCGTTGGAAACAACAGTTTGGTACTAGTGCCACTTCATCCTCTTCAGTGCAGGCATTCCCTACAAAGACATTTCAAAAGCATAAGGGCAAGCCTTCATCCTTTCAGCAACACAATCACGGGCAATCTTCAGATTCTTCGAAGTCAAAGAATATTCAGTGCAATTATTGTCACAAGTTTGGCCACATGAAGAAGGATTGTCGAAAACACTTGGCCTCTAAACAAGGTGAGCAAGGAGAGTCTAGACTGAAAGCACATGTGGCGGAGCAAACTGAGCAGAAGGAATCTGCCTTCTTTGCATTCATGGCAAAGAGTCCAACAGATCCTGTAAACACTTCTACTTGGTACATTCACTCTAGTGGTTCACGCCATTTCACGCATCACCGAGATTGATTCATTCAGTACACGCCTTTCAGAGATTCAGTTATCTTTGGAGGAGGCAAAGAGTATACTGTTGTCGGCAAGGGCGACGTTCAGATTCAATCTGGTGGGAGAAATTTGATATTTCTTGATGTATACTTTGTACCTGGCATGGAGTTGAACTTACTTTCTGTAAGTCAAATTATGACACACTCTCCTCAGTTGGACATCATCTTCAGTATGCATACATGTAATATTGTTGACAGAGAGACACGGACTATAGTCATTCAAGGACTTGAGGATCATGGTCTTTATAGACTTGTTGATTCTGGTGATTCTCAAGAACACGCTATGGCAGCTAGGAACACTTCTATCAGCAGTCTCTGGCATCAGTGTTATGGGCACCTGAACATGCACTATCTCTCTCAGTTATCACGAGATGATCTCGTTGGTGGTCTACCTGCGATTCAAACTCAAACTCATGGAGTTTGTGAGGCTTGTCAGGATGGAAAGCAACATCGGACTCCTTTCTCCGATGGCGACTCATGGCGGGCTCCAAGGGTTTTACAGTTGGTCCACGCTTGATGTATGTGGACCAATGCATGCACATGCCTTCCGTTACTGGATCTAGGTATTTTTTGCTTTTTGTTGATGATTTCAGCATAAAGATGTGGGTGTATTTTTTGAAGCTTAAATCAGAGGTGTTTAGCATATTTCAGCAATTTCAGGCCTTGGTGGAAAAAGAGTCTAGTTCTTCTATTATTACTCTTAAGTCTGATAATGGGGGGGGGGGGAATTTTGTTCCAAAGATTTCTCCACATTCTATGTTGCACATGGCATAAAGCGCCAATTCACCACACCTTACACTCCTCGGCAAAATGGTGTAGTCGAGTGTCGCAATCGCACCATTACTGAAATGGCACATTCTATGTTGGAGCATAGACATGTTCTTAAGAAGTTCTGGGCTGAAGCAATGCATACTACTGTTTATCTTATGAACAGATCTCCTACTCATGTTGTGAAGATGACTCCTAAATAAGCTTGGTTTGGACGTAAGTCGAGCATTAGTCACCTGAAGGTTTTTGGCTCCACCGCTCATATTTGGATTCTTGATGCTCAACACACTAAGTTGGATTCCAAGAGCTAGAAACTCATGTTTACAAGTTATAGTAAGAACCATAAGGCATACAGACTGATAGATGCAGACATTGATCATCTAATCTTCAGTAGTGATGTCGTGGTTGATGAGAATTGTGGGCTCTTCTATCAGTCTTCTCCTGTTTGTTCTGAGGTTCAGCCTCAAAAAGATTCTGATTTGGGTATTTATCTTCCACTTGGTCCACTTTATGGGAGGGATTCCACAGAGGTGTAGGCACCTCAGCAGTCGCTTCCACCACCGGCCCCTATTCAGCAAGATCTGGATGTTCTTCCAGATATGTTAGTTCCAGCTGATCCAATAGACTTTCCTCCTGATTCCAATATTGGTTCATCTACTCTTTGACCTAAATGGTGGGCTTCGACGATTGGTGCTCTTCATGACGATGATTACTAGAGGGTAGTTCTGCTCGAAATAAGAGCAAACAGAAAATACAGTGATTTTTTCTCTTATGGCCAACCTTCATAGCATTTCGGAGCCTCAGACATATACAGAGGCTAAAGGCACACCTGAGTGGGAACAGGCTATGACAGCTGAACATCATAGTCTCATGCAGAATCACACTTGGGAGCTTTCAGATCTTCCGCAAGGGAAGAAACCCATAGGCTGCAAATGGGTTTATAAGGTTAAGTATATGGCTGATGGAACCCTTGATAAATACAAGGCTATGCTGGTAGCCAAAGGGTTTTCACAGCAAGAGGGCATTGACTATGAGGAGACCTTTGCTCCTACAGCTAAGATGAGTACCATTCGGCTTGTCCTCTCGATAGCAGCTCAGTTTGGATGGAAAGTTCATCAAATGGATGTTAAAAGTGCCTTCCTCAATGGTAATTTGCAAGAAGAAGTTTACATGACGCAACCTCCTAGTTTCAAGGTTGCTGGTAAAGAACACCAGGTATGTAAACTGGTGAAAGCACTCTACAGCCTTAAGCAGGCACCACGGGCTTGGTACATGAAGATTGATCAATACCTTATTGATCATGGCCTTCAGCGAAGTCCTTCTGACTCTAATCTGTATGTCAATCGGACTGGTAATGATATCTTGTTCCTAGTTGTCTATGTTGATGACTTAATCATTACTGACAATTCAGATCATCTGATTGAGGAGATCAAACATAATCTCAGTCAATCATTTGACATGACAAATTTGGGACTCCTCCATTATTGCCTTGGTATAG
Organism: Sequoia sempervirens; assembly: GCA_007258455.2. Classification (NCBI taxonomy): domain Eukaryota; kingdom Viridiplantae; phylum Streptophyta; class Pinopsida; order Cupressales; family Cupressaceae; genus Sequoia; species Sequoia sempervirens. Next base: position 69,333 of record VDFB02142448.1, on the reverse strand, counting down.
AGGTTTGGCAGTCTACTGGCAGTACCTTCATTTCATAGTCGAGGTATGCCAAGAGCTTGTTGGACAAGTTTCGGATGACAGATTGCAAACCAACATCTACACCTATGGAGAGAGGGCTGAAGTTATTAGCTCAGTTGGATTCACTCGTGCAGAATGAATCAGAATTCAGGCAACTTGTGGGCAACCTCATCTATCTGGCTGCCACTAGACCTAACCTTAGCTTTGCAGTGAGCTACATCTCTTGCTTCATGTCAACCCCTAAAGTTGAACATTGGGTTGCAGCGAAGCATGTGCTGAGATATGTGAAAGGCACTTCTAACGTTGGCATTTTATATGGGAGGTGCAAAGATCCAAAGCTGATTGGTTATACAAACTTAGATTGGGAAGGTTTTATTGATGACAAAAAGTCCACTTCAGGGTATGTATTCAGTTTGGGTACGGGTTCAGTTACATGGACCAACAAGAAGCAACAGGCAGTGGCTCTCTCCTTGACCGAAGCAGAATATCAAGGAGTTGTTAAAGCAGCTTGTGAGGCAGTTTGGCTTTGAAGGATGCTCTCGGACATGCAAATGTCTCAAGTAGGACCTTCCCCCTTATATTGCGACAATCAAGGGGTGCTGAAACTCACCAAGAATCCAGTCTTCCATGAACGGACAAAGCATGTTGATCTTCATTGTCACTTCATCCGCCAGCTTGTCGAAGACGGATCCATAGCATTGCAGTATGTTTCGACAGAGGATCAGACTGTGAATATTCTCACCAAGTCTTTGAGCCCGGATAAGTTCGTCAAATTTAGGGGGCTTCTTGGTGTAGTTGATAGATCGACCATTAAGGGAGGGTATTAAAATAATATATTACCTATTAATGGTCACTATCCTTTGTATCTATTTGTAACTCTTAGTTATCTGTTTCTAACTATTCGTAGTGTCTTAGTTATTTGTTTGTAACTATTCCTAGTGTATAGTTAACTATTTGTAGTTAACTATTGATACTCCCTAATTTGTAGGGTTTGTAAATTCTATAAGAGCAAGGCTCTTCTATTAATAATAAATCTCATTATTTTACCAAATTTACAATAATATCTTCCTTAATTGAGCTTGGAGCTTCTACTGTAGCAGTGTGTTTTTATGTTCCAAAGTTCCTTTCATTCCTAGGCTTCCAACCCAAAATATCATTCACAAATAGGCAGAAACTGATATAGAGATTGTTAAGTACCAGAAAAGTACATAGATGGGGGCACCCATGCCTATTGGCACTATTTTCCTTTGAATTGCCACCCAAAACCTATGTCCACGTGCACAAAAAAGTACTAAGATGGTATGGAGGAAGATACTTGAAACCTGCAACAACTCCTAGCATTAATGGCATGAAGATTCAAGGCCACAAACCCTAATTACCACATTAATGGCAATGGAAAATACATGTGAAGCCACGTCCTCCAAGTAAATAATGTCATTGGCAATACAATACCACAACTCAAGCCATGTGTTGAAAATAAGCATCACAACACACTGACATGTCAAGCATTAGGTGAGATAAACAATGAGAAATGGAAAAACTGGTCAAAGTCGGGTTGTCGAGGATACCTTGCAACTCATACCACAAGCTAGGGTTTGGAGTTCAAAAGGGAGGCATGCTAGTGAGAGGAAATCTAACTCTTCAACAAAGGCTTGTCAAGGAGTGGGGCTTGGAAGAGAGGTATGATGCAATGGGAAATTCCAATAGCCTAATAGGAGAGGGGGATGAAGGCAAGGGATCGTTGTGAGGTATACTTGAATAGGGAAGTCTGTGTTAGTTTTATGATCAGATTTAATGCACAGAAAATTAACTCAAAAATCAGATACAATAACACAGTAGATACCCTAGGAAAACCCTCCTCTTGAGGGAGAAAAACCCAGCAACAATATATCACTTATATATTGAATCACAACAAGAATATCTCCTTTACAATGAGCCCAATAATGAGGCCAAGAATAGCATCACAATCAGATGCAAATACAGAAACTATGTGATGCAATCTGCTGATAATGATCTCAGCCTTCTACACAAAAGTCGATCTGCACTTGATACAAACTTGCACTTGAGTATTCGAACTATGAATGGATATCGAATGAATGAAAACTGAATGACAAATGAAGAAGTCTCATCGAACATATATACACAATGAGGAGAGAGACGTGACTCTTCATAATCAGCAAGTCGGCCTCTCCAAAAGTCGTCTCTTAAATGCAAGAGGTCGGCCACATAAATTCACACCCCTTCATAACAAATCGCACCCACATTAAACACGATGTCGGCCTTAGCAAGGAGATCGGACCTCTTCATTAAATCGCACCTCCACAATAGATAGTGCCTCTTCAAGATAAATCGCTGACTCTATAAATTAAATAGCTTTAGGCTATTATTTAATTTATCATCTTGTCACAAGGAGATCGCTGGAAGTGGAGACCGACGCTGTAAACATCAACAGTCTGAACCCCAATGGAAGTATAGAAGAAAGCAGACTTGAGAGGAAAGTCATGCTGAGAAAGAAAATTCTAGAACTTCCCAATTGGTGTGTCCATATTAAGGAAGAATTGCAATTAAGAGAAGCTTGCGTGTCATCTTGGGTCTTGTATTTCATAGTTTCTAGATTGTTGGAGTCTAGTTTGAGTCTTGCATGTCAAATTTGATTCCTCTTAGAAGATGGCACCAATCAAGACTCAGTTGTTGGGGTTCCTCTCTTAATTAATCTTGGCATTGCAGTTGTGTCTTGATGGAGGAGCTAAATTTTGTAGTTTCCTAGGCTAAATGCATACAAATAATTTAACCCAGAAAGTCCTAACAAGGAAGATTTTTCATATTATTTGCATGAAACACATACATGCAAATGTAGAGGAACTAAACTAATACAAATCATTGGGAAGATGACCAACATACAATTTTGAACTTTTTAGTATCCTTAACGCACATGCAATCATGCAATTGTTTGTCCTACTAATCCTTGAATCTATGCAAATTTGAAAATATCTTGCATCACATATTCTCCTAAAGCTTTTCATCAAAAGGACTAGGTTCATGCCTCAAGGGTTTTGTCCTCATGCACCAAGCAAATTCTTGTAACAATGTCACCTTCCTATAGCTGAAGTTGAGTTTTGGGTTGTAATATTCAAAACGATGACTTCTCTTTGCCTTCGCAGTGATCTTAAATCAAAGGAAGTCAATCCACAAATGGTAGCAGCTAAGTGACGATTAACTTCCTCAAATGTAGGCAGCTAACTAAACAACTCCCTCAAATTGTGATCCTAACTGATTGGTACGGATAGGTAACAGACTACAACTCAAACCTCCTTATTTTATGTAGTAACCTCCTGAATGACTTTATTCTAACCATAGAGAGGAAAAATCACTTTATTCTGATTGAGAGATTCAATTCTTTTTTATTGTAACTATAGGTAGAGAACTTTCTCAATGATGTAGTTTAAAGGGACATTACAAATCCACCCTTCTTGAAGTTGCTTGCCCACAAGCAATGCAATGTTGGATGTTCAAAGATATCTAGCCCCTCCCAAATAGCATCCTCGGCAAGTAGGTTCTTCCAATAGACTAAGTACTCTATGACAGTCCTATCCCTCAATTTCTTCTCCTATATGTCAATGATGGCCTCATGAACTACTATGAGTTTCCCCTCATCATCCAAGGGCAGCAAATCAATTGATTTGTAACATGTTGGCCAAGTGCCTTTTTGAGGCAAGATACATGGAAAATATTGTGAATCTAACTACTAGCTGGCAACTCCAACTCATAGACGACTTCACCAACTGTCCTCAAGACTTTGTATGGTCTATAGAAGGGAGATTTGAGCTTTATGGCCCCCACTTCACTTAATATAAGTCTTGCCTATAAGGCTGCAAGCATAAAATACCATATCTCCAACCTCAAAGGATCTCTCAATGCAACGTTGATCTACACAATGCTCATTTTTACTTTGAGCCTGCTACATATGATCTTTAAGTAATGTAATGTCCCTGTTTTGGAGATACTTAAACTTGCCCTAGTTTCCTTCTTAAACCTGCTCAAATGTTCTTCCCACTAGGCTTCGTAACCTTGTTCCAAAATCTGCTCTTACTTGCCATATAAATCTCATCTAAATTTCTTCCCAAATCTGCATATACCTTTATATCTGTCCTATTGCTCTATGCTTCTTGGTGGATGATCTTAATGTATATTTTATTTTCTTATATATTCTCCCTTCCGCGAATCTGCTTCCATATCCATTCTTATTTGTAACCCTTTGATATACTTCAATTTGCAGTTTGGTACTATCTTACGATACGTCAATATTGTTGATGCTATTAGCAGCGTCGGGATGCTTCTTCCAGCAATCTCCTTATTTGTAATAAATTAAATTATAGCCCCAGGGTATTTAATTTATCAAGACTCCAAGAGGCACGTCTATTGAAAAGATACATCTATTGGTTAAGGCAAATAAATCATAATGAAGAGGCACGATTTTCTATCAAGGCCGACCTTGATACGAATTTGTGGAGGAGCGAATTTCAAAGAGAGCCGATTTCCTTGTTGGAGACGTGATGCTTCAAGATGGCCGACATGATGCTTTGTAGAGACACGACCTCTCCCTCTAAATTGTATATATACTCAATGGCATATTCATTTGTAGATGATCAATCAGATTTCTATTGTTCGTCCTTCATCAAGTGCGTGTTCTTCAAGGCAGTTTGATATTATCAGTCTGAGTTTTACATCAGCGATTTGTCTTCTTGAGTTGGCTGTGTTGCATCATTTATTGATTCTTGTATTTGGCCTTCATATCGGCCTCTTGTAAAGGAGACTTTCATTGTTGATATTCAATATATAAGTGATATATTGTTGCTAGTTTTTCTCCCTCAAGTAGAGGGTTTTCCCAGGGTATCTGCTGTGTTATTGTGTTATTTTTGAATTAAATTTCTGTGCTATTAATCTGATCCTAAAACTAACAAATATGACCTATTCTTCTTGTGTTGGTGGCTATGATCTCCACTGATTTGCTTTCTTTATATACTCCTGAAAATCATTGGGTAAAGACTAGGACCCTTTCTAGATCATCCCCTCTGACTGATACTTTAAGCGTATATATCTCCAATCCTTTCCTTCTTCTTGTAGACTATGTTTCTTATGCTTGGAAAGTAGACACGGTCTGCACTTATTTCCTCTTGACATAGACTGTTGTGCTTATGCATTCAATCTCCATTTAAATATATTTTCAATCATTTTAACTGTAAGATTGGCCTTAGACGACTAGGTAGATTTGATGTACTATAAACATGGCAAATACCATTTTTGACGTATGTTCTATATCTAATTTGCATATAATGAATAATTCCTGTTAATTTCTACACTTGAATATACGACCCTTGTAGATGATCGTGTGGCTTCCTAAGATGCACCCAAATCTGTAATTAGATATATATAGAATAGCTCCCTTGGGGCAACCTCGAGTTTCTGTAGAACTGAGTTGATATTCTAAGTAATCTATATCATTTGATTACATTTCCAATCTTTATTTATATCCTGCCAAAGGATATGTCCTTCCGTGGAGGCTATGTCTTCTTTCCTTTGGATGGATGTGTCCCTTGTAAAGCCATCGCTACCTTTAATAGATGTTATCTTACATTAATTAATATATTGTGGTCCTTAACTAATTTATCCTTCCTTATCGCTGATGGCCCTTCAACGTTCGACTTAAGACTTCCCTTGATTATTCTTTGAGAGTTTGTTCGATACTAATCACTATTATTAGAAGCCATTCTTTTCATATGAGTAGTTTCTAGGATAAGGATGTCGGCCCCCCTGAAGGGAATATACAATCGCCTAATGGATCCAAGCTACTGACTCCTGTGAGTATGGTCTGCTTCAATGAGTCTTGATAATAATAATCAATGAAATCCTCGCTAGTATGCATACTCACGATTGATTACATGCCATAATAGGTAGTAATTGAATGACAATCTACATATATACAACCTATGATGCTAAAGACACATAGGCATACAACCCTCTAATGTCTATCACCGCAGATGATAATCAACATGATATATGTATCAACTCCTCTTTTGTCCTGTTCCCACAAGAGTTTCGCAAGTCAAAGGAGTATGCCCCAGGAAGAATCTGAAGCAGCTACGTGTTCAAGATTTTCGCCTCCTTCCCATTATCGATGGTCCTTCTCAACAGATACACAGCTGCTTAATATCTCTTGCTTCCTTTCGAGAATGAAATACAAAGGGGTTTCGAATTGTAGAACCCAATTACTCATTACTGACAGCATATACATCATCGACCCCCCCTTTCATATTGTATAGTGCACATATTATAATATTGGTTTGACGTTGTGTATTGCTGAGGATGAGGTAGGCGGTTGTATAAACAACAATATTAATGGCTCAAGCTAAGTTACCAGTTCGCTCAATTTAGACCCAGGGTTCGATCCGGTTCAGTACAAATTCAACATTCAGGTCCAGTTCAGTACAAATACTAGCAAGGTTCGAATTTTTCACTGTGGATTCGGTCAAGGTTCGAAACCTTGACTGTGGATTCGAAAATCAGTTTGTGTGTTCAACCAGGGTTCGAAAACCAGACTATGGGTTCGATTAATGACCTTTGATGAGCTTTTAAAAATGGTGGTGCAATCAGCCATCATTGATAATAATCTGAGCATGATTTCTAATCACAAGCCACTTCTTTTAGATAGTGTGTGCAACAAAACCAAGGGCCCTATTATGTTCAAATATAATGCTAATTGGATTTTGTTGCCTGGTTTCTCTCCATAGATGCAGCATAGCTAGAACTCTAGGTGCCTCTCGAATAATTCTCAAGATATCTAGAAACTTAAGATCTCCAAAATAAAGACTAATCTGAGAAAATGGTTAAAAGACTACTCTTCCTCTGCTATGCCAAAGCACTCCCTTTTGCTTTAGCTTGGGCAAAAAGAGAAAACAGAAATTGAGCCCCTTACTGGTGCTCTCAAACATGAGAGGGATTCTCTCCTCTCTTAATTGCGTGAAAAAGCTCAGCAGGAAGAACACTAGAGACTCAAATCTCATATGACCTAGTTTTGTGAAGGGCATTCTAACACTAAATTCTTTCACCTAAAAGCTCGTCAAAGTTATCAAAGGATCAATGATGGCTGATTGTAAACACTCGACATTTTTATGTTTGAACTTTAATTTATACCACGACATTTGAGTATCACTAATATTTTATTATTTGACTATGAAAGTGGTGGTGTATTTTTGCTATGTTATTTGACTATTAATATGGTGGTGTATTTTGAACTTAATTACTGCTGCAAATATGTATATATTTCTGATTTTTATATGTTTTTGTATTAACGAACCCAACCCCAAAAAAAATTTTGCCCGAACTGGCAAATCAGATCCTCGAACCTGAAACCAAACCGGTAACTTAGGGCTACCCTAGTGTATTTTTGTTGTAGTCAAGTGGCTACCCATGAGACCTATCCCTTACGAAAGTCATTTTCATACTCTTGTGATCACTTGAAGTGACCATCAAGTATGACCCTAAGTACCATGTCTTTCCCTTGATATTTGAACTTTAGCTCCATGGACCAATAATTTTAGAAAAACTCCCCAAGGAAATGCAACCACCATATACCTAGAATCATGTGTGTTTCCCCAAGTCCCACAACACAAAAATCGTCACATACAATAGAATCTCCAATGGATATCTTGAGCTATTGTATTTCCTTGGGGCATGGGATAAGGAAACCATCAATGATAGTGACATTGAACCCAAAGAAGTCCACCTTCAAACTCCTCTTACCCAACGGGTCTTCATTGGTAAAAATAGGGGTGGCCCCACCATCAATAAGCACAACAATCTTTTGTCCAAATAACTCACCACAAATTCAAAATGGATGATATAGTGATGCTCCTAAAAGAGTTGCAAGTGTCCCTTCACTAGTGTTGATATTATCTCCCGCCAACTACTTAAGCTTTTTCCCTACAATTGATTATTTTGTTGGATGTTGTTGTTCTAATGTATCAATCTCAAAACTAGTCTCCTTTTCATCAAAAATTACTTTGATGTAATGGACTTCGCCATTACCTAGACATCTATGACCAAGCTCCCAAGGTTTTTTGCACAAAAACACAACTTTTTCCTTTTGAGCTCATTTCTAGTTTTCTCATCAATCTTTTTGGCTCCAATGGGATGAGGTGTAGCTCATTCAGGATATGAATTAAATCTTTCTTTTTGAAATTTTTTTGCTGTCTAGTAGTAGGTGCTTTAGGCTGACATGAAAATTTACTCCTTGGTGTAGATAGCTCAAGTGTCAAAGCCCTCATATTACTATCTTGTAGTGATGAGGGTGCAAAGGCCTTAACTAGACCTTTGAGGGGCTCAAATAAAACCCCGGTAAAGAGAAAAGTGATTTGGTTTTCTGATATATCAGGCACTATAAGTACAACTCCCTGAAATTCAACAATATATAAATCCATTGAATTTGTTGTCTAATTCTAGAAAGCTCCTTCAAGTAATCATCCTCACCCTTATACTCAAAGCAATCCAACAATCTTTGGTTGAAATCATCAAAATTATTCATGTGACTATGTCCTTGTGTGACTAAACCATGGTGTCACGAATCCTAGGCAACACCCTCCAAATGCAATGTAGCAAATTGAATGGCATCTTCTTCCACCATAGAGTTGAGTACAAAGTAGGTTTGCAGCTTCTCCAACCATGCTTTGAGTGGATATTTTATCGCTGCCAATAAAGGTAGGAGCATTTAATTTGTTCAACCTTTGTTGCAAGTACCTCCTTTCATCATTCTAGTTTCTACTATGGGTTTTGCCACCCTAAATCTTCTTCTCAAGTATATCAAAATAATGAACAAAAGTTACTATAGCCTTGAAATCCTTTGATTTCTCTTCATACTCTAGAAAATTGTGTCTAATTCCCTTGGAGTAATTGTCTCAGCATCTAGTTTTTCATTCTTTTGTATAAACATGGTCTTAGCAAGTTTCAGAAGGAGACTCATTTGAATGAACCATTTTTATTAGTTGTGGAAAGCTAAACTTCCCTCTCTCTAAGATGCCTTTGTATGATCTGGCCTTTGCATGTTACATTGGAAATGTAAAATTTGTGTCATTGGTCTTTCTTGTCCCTATTGAACTCCTATCAAGATCTATTGAAATAGATTTTCCCTTTCATCTTCGATCATTTTCCTCTCTCTATCATAGTGTGTCAATTTTTCCTTTCTCTATTCCCTCTGTTGATACCTCACTTCCCTATCACTCTCTCATGCAATACAGAAGTTCGAATTTGCTCTTTCTTTGTGTGTGTTTTTCATAAGCAAGAAAGATCACAACTTTGATAACACTATAATATCCTAGGCTAAATGCATACAAATAATAAAACCCAAAAAGTCTCTAATAACAGAGATTTTTTATATTATTTTCATGGAACACATACATGCAAATGGAGAGCAACCAAACTAATATAGCTCATTGGGAAAATGCCCAGTATAAAGTGTTGAACTTTGAAGTATCCTTAACACATGCAACGGTGCAAGTGTTCATCTTGTTGATCCTTATATCTCTATGCAAATTTGAAATGTCCTACACAAATTCTCGGTAAAAATCGAAGAATGAGATTGAGAGAAAATGGTTTATCTCTCATGAAGAGAATACTACATTATATTATTTAACATTTACTAGAATAGAAAGTACTTACAATCAAAAAATAGATGGCAATTAAGACTGCAGTCACAACAACCTGAATTGAAGTTCACTACTACTTATTACAAATTATCTAATATTTTATTATTTTAATATTCTAAAAAAACCCAAATGACCAAACCAAAAGGATCTAGAGGATTGGTCATATTAAATTACTATGTTACCAGTTTGCAGGCTCTAGCCCCCCAGTTTGGGTCCAGTCTGGGCTGGATACAAATACGAGTCCAATCCACAATTGGGGCTGCCTAAGGTCTCGCCAAACACCTGAGTCTGCCCAAGATGAACTTGAGCAACCCACAATGAAGTAAGTGGGTACTTGCGCCCAAGTAGCAAATTTGGCTCTCTTTTTTTAAATAAAAATAAATTAACTTCTAATTTGACACAAAAAGTGAAACTTACCCTCCCCCCAAACCCTAAAACATGGTACAAAAGACATCTAAAAGACAAAAACAAACTCATTTCTCATCTTGTGAATGAAAAACAACAATATTATTCAACCTTATTGAACATTTTTCTTGCTTGCCATTACACGAATAGAGTTAAAGATTGATAGGTGAACATTCCAAACTAGTTGCCTTGCTATTCCTATGCATTTGCAAGAGTTCATTTGTTGCCAAGGAGATCATAGAGGAAGATTTCTACAAAAGAGGTAGGTTTTTTCAAGTTTTTGATTCTTTTTCCTATCTTTTTTTTTTATAAGTGAACTTTTTTGTTTTGTTTTCATTCTTCTAGGAATCTATGACACATGCTTAATTTTTTAAAATGAATTAAGTTGTATATATTTTTTTGTTTTCATTTGTTTCAATTCTTTGAATGCGTTGTTATTGAACTTGTTGTCATAGGTATTAGTATTACAATGGCATCCCATTCTAGCTCTGTGAGTCAACACCACCTCAAAATAGACCCAAACTTTCCACTTTGGAAATATCTTGAAATGGTACAACAGCTTTCAGGTGGTGTGGGTTATGTTTGGCTTTGTAGTGGATGTGATGTTAGATATTTGAGCTCATACATTCAAGTGAAAGGCCATTTGTGCAATATCCCTAGACTAGGCATCAAATTTTTCCCAAGCAAAGACAGTAAACCCATTCCAAAATCACAAGTTTTGGGCCTTGGCATACATTTATGAGCAAGAAAAAACAAATCAAGTAGCAAGCTATAAATCAAATCATCCTTTCTTAAAGGAAGGATCTCGAGGGATGAAGCCCCCTCCACTGTCTTCTAATCTTCAACCTACAAAGAGCCACCCATTTTTGTCCACACCTTAAGAACAATCTATAGCCTATACACATAAGAGATCAAAGGGACTGTTGGAAATGGCATTTCAAATGAACTCTTGATAGATTGTTGATCAACACATAGCAAGATGTCTCTAAGTGAATGGATTGGCATTCAATGTTATTCGCTCACCATATTGGCAACAAATGGTGAAAGCAATTAATGAGGCTCCCAAAGGGTACAAGCACTTGAGTTTTGAGAAGGTGCATAGCACCTTATTGGAAAAAGAGGTGAAGTTTGTAAAGGAGTCCCTGAAGCCCATATGGGATTTGTGGGCCGAAAGAAGGGTGTCCATCGTGTCTGATGGATGGAAAGACGCAAGAAATCAGCCATTAATCAATGTTATTGTGGTGTCCCCTAAAGGGGCAATGTTTTTGAGATCAATGGATTATGAAGGGGAGGTGAAGGATGGTGCATTTATTGCTAACGTTCTTTTTCATGCCATTGAGGAACTGGGCCCTTGAAATGTTGTGCTAGTTATAACAGACAATGCCAAAAATTGTAGAGCGGCTACATTATTGGTTGAGGAGTGTTATTCACACATTTTTTGGACACCTTGTGTTGTCCACTCCCTCAACCTTATGCTACAAAAAATTAACAGCAAAATTGATTGGATCAAATAGGTGTTTATTGAGGCCAAAGAGATCCAAATGTTCGTCACCAACCACCATATGTCACAAGGCATATTTAGAACATTCTCGAAATTGGAGCTATACAAGGTAAGTTAAATATATTTCGCTTTAGTAAGCTTTTTAATTTTATTTTTTTATTTTTATTTTCAAACAAGTTGTTGAGACCCATTTTGCCTCCAACACAATTGTGTTGAGACGACTTGTGAAGGTCCATGAGGCACTTTCTAACATGGTCATCAGCCCAAACTGGTCTATGGAGGCAATCTAGCACTACAAGGGCAGCAAAGGTTAAGCAAATGATTCTAGATGACATTTGGTGGGATCGTGTTGAGTATCTCCTTAGTTTCATTGAGCCCATATTGAGCATGATCCATTATACTAACATGGATAGGCCTTGTTGCGGTGAGATATATGATGGAATCAACTCAATGATTGAGAAGATGAAATCCATCTAAATGCAAAAGAGAAAGATCCTAAAGAAACTTTCTTCAAATAAATACATAAAATCACTGAAGAGATATGGAACAAATTGACTGCTCCGCTACATCTCTTTGCCTTTGCACTGAGTCCCAAATTTATAGTGTTGAGCTCCTTTTTGTGTCAACAAGAGTTGCTCCACATAGAGATGTTGAAGTCAGTCAAGGGTACAAGGTAGCACTCCACAAACTCTTCATTGATCCTAACATGTGGGATACAATGAGGGTTGAGTTCATGGATTTTGCACGCTCCAACAAATTTAGTATTGATGCTCTTCAGGATAAGTATAAGGTCAATGCTCATAGTTGGTGGTACTTCCATGGCCAATCATTCACACACCTACCTCTTGTGATCAACATTTTATCACAAGGTTTATTAAAAAAAAAAATCTTTTATCTTTTAAGTTTTGTTTAATTTTATAATTTAAATTTTTAGATTTTGTAACTCTTAACTCTCTAATTTTGTCTTAATAGATTGCTAGTTCATCTACATCTAAGACGAATTGGAGCACATACTCCATCCACTTAGTAAAGTGCAATCGACTACACTCAAAATAGGCAAAAGACTTGGTGTATGTGCATTCAAACTTGCAGCTCCTTACACACAAACAAAGTGGCTACAAGGAAGGGGACACAAGGAGGTGAGATATCAAGCCAAAGCATATTGACTTGGATGCTTCCACTTCCCACTCTGCTGCACTTGATGTTGAAGATGAGCCAACTAGCAAGCATGCAAGTGTTGGTGCTAGTGCCAGTGTCAATGCCACTATTTGTGGTTCTTATAATTCACCAATACCTACATCATCTAATATGGATGGTGATGATGATAATTTTGAAGACCCATATGATGATTTTTTTATCCATGATGGCTAATTGTTGACACTTGATGTTATTATTTTTTAATTTTCACATATATTATGACATTTGAGTTTGACTAATTGACATTGTAATATTTATTAATTTTATGGTAGTTTTGTTTATTATATAATAGAAGATGCTATGTGTGGTGTATTTTGAACTTAATTACTGCTGCAAATACGTATATATTTTTTATTTTTATATGTTTTTGTGGGGACGAACCCAAAAATAATTTTGACCAAACCCACAAACTGAACCCTCAAACCCAAACTCAAACCAGTACCAAGACTGATGACTTAGCTAAATTACAATATGCCTCCTAAGTCCTAAGATATATAAAAACATAAATAAATATCTGCACAAGCTATCTTCATGATAGCAAGCATATGATGAAGATATGCAAAAAGAACAATAATAACAATTCTTTGCTACAAAGTTATCAATTGGTTTGCTTGCCTTCGAAGATGATGCTCAAGCTCACCTTCATAGTACCATTGGGGCCTCTAAGGCATAACAAGTGAATGCTATGAAGACAAAGTCTTAACTGGAGTTGACCTCTACATGGGCTGAACCTCAACCAGAATGGAGACACCTTCACTTCTATTTTGTTGATGTAGGTGGAGAAAAACCACTAAAAGTTCAGCGCATTGGAAGGTACATCTGTCAATGATGCCATAATACTAGTTTTTTAACTTGAGCTCCTTGGCTTTCTAACCAGACCACAGTTCCTCTAGTGTAGCATGGGAAACAAACTTGGCAACTTTGTACACACTGCATGACCTAGTGCTTCAAGCAATTACTTTATCCTAGTTTCCATCACAAACAATGCAGTCTTTCCGATGAAATTGAACTAGAATATTGGGATATTCTATAATCTAGCTAACAGGGAGTAACTTTTTTGTTCAAACCTAGAACATACCTAACACACCGTACTTAAAGCTTGATGCCATCATTGAATGCGATTCTAACATCAACTATTCCTTTCATTGTGTGTGACTTGCTAGCAACAAGCAAAACAGAATCCCTATGACTATCATCAACACTAAACTTGACATTCCAATCCTTTTGACATGTAAAGTGTTTGGATGCACTTGAATCAAAGAACCAACAATTGCTTTTTTGATTGTTGGAAAAATTCATTAATGCAAACTCCTCATCATGGTTTATTTGTCTTATAGAATTCAATCACATTCTCAATACTTAGCGATAGCTAGTATCTTGTGAATCCATATGTTATAGTTTTTACTCATTAATTTTTGTGACTCAAGCAACAATAAATTTTGAATACTAGTCATTTTACTTAGCAAACCCCAAAAGAAAAATCTTTCCCAAAACTTTTAAATATATTTGATTACCAAAAAGAAACTAACCCAATTTTTTTTTAAGTGATCTCAAAAAAAATTTAAACCCCCTTAAAAAAATATTTGAAGACCCCTTTTTTTTAATTTAAATATTCCCAACTATTAAAAAACTCAAATGCAGATTTCATAAATAAAAATATCTTGATTCCAGCAAATCCCATGACTATGACATGCGCTAGTAGCTTATCTCCCCTCTCACTACAAGGCTTCCCTCACAACCTTGACTCTCTCAATCCCTCTATCCCACATGGGGCTACTTTCTTCCTGATAACCCTACGAAACAGAGCTTATTTCCTTTCTCAACAAGGGTCCATTCCCCCTCTACTCTCTCTTCTGAAATCTATCTACTGAAAGTGTTCTCACCAGAAAAACAGAACATATATAATTTATAAACAATGGCTACCCAACCAAGAAAACTCTCCAACATCAATCACCAACAAAAGAAAACCTGCACAAGAAAAACTCATGACTTGGAGTTGTAACCGCCACCAAGATCAAGGAGAACAAACATGGCAATGAAGAAAAGAAGCGATGCAATCCAAGGAATCATTGAGCAGTCAAGATGCCATGATAGAAAAGGATAACGGCCAAAATGAAGCCAAAACATAGCAATGGTGATAAGGAATGCACAAATAAGTTGATGCAGCAAGGAGAAAAACAAACAACCAAGGAAAAATATTGCCACACTAGCCAAAAGAACAAACCAAGCCTTGATCAATGGAATGGCCAAGGCAAACTAGACATAGCCCATGCAGACAAGTAGCTAGATGTAGCAAGAGAAATGCTTAAAGGCCATATCAATAGCCTACAACGTGGAAGAAGGCAATCATCACCAAAGGAATGAGAATATGGAAGGTCATGGCAGGAGAAAAATAACAAACCACCCAAATAGGAAGAGTAAAAGGTACGACTTACAAATTAATTGTCACAAATATAGAAAAACCATTGTATATAGACTATAGTATTGAAAGCAATAAAAGTATCATGAAGCTGCCAAGATTAGAAAAAAGCATAAAGCACCTTTTCTTTAGAAGTATACAATTGGCAGTTAGGAGTTTTTTCAACATATCCTTTGTATTCTATTATATTGCATAAAGCAATAACAATCATTTATCTAATCAGCACCAAATCTGCGACCTATACCCAGTATGTTGGTGCTGGTTAGAACAGCAATTAAGGAGGCTGACCCTGCAACTAATACCCAGTTTGTTTGCGCTGGTTAGAACAGCGATTAAGGAGAATGATCTGGTGTCTCCAACACCCCAGACCACTCAACCCTGAGCGCCAAATCCAAATCCATAAGGCACCTCCAGGTGTGTAACCCTCACAGACCAGTGGCATGTCTGGTTTAGGAGACTGCTGCCAGAGATTTGAGACTTGCCTTAAGGTTGCAAAATTCCAGTGACTCTTTCATCTTGTTAGGCAGCCACTGAGAAAACTCAATCTAACATCACTTTTCTCTGTTTCAATCTGGAACTGAATATTCAGTGCAATACATCATTTGTAAGTCGTTGGCTTGTTGACATTTATTACAGCCTAGGATCTGATGTAATAAAGGCTCTGTAGATTTATTGAAATTGAATATTGTGCAAAGGATTACATTATTTTTTTTAGATCAGAAGAGTTCAGCCACTTCTTGTATGAAAGGTTTATCTTCAGTTGTCATTATCTGAAACTATCTGAATGAATAACATTTGAATTTGAATTCTCTGCAAACTGGTTGTTGTTAAAAGTGTGAATCTGGTCAGTTTAGGAGGATAACCGTTAGGGATCTTACAAAATAGAAGGCTAATGTCACAAGGTTGCATTCAGGCTTTCAGCATTTTTAGAAGAATAGTAGAATAAGAAAATAAGGTTACAATAGAGAATAGGCCTAAAACTAGAAACAAGAGCTCAAACTAACTGTGGCAGTATGTCAATTTGGGTGACCAAGGGAGGAAACTGAATGAGAATTACACTGCATGCTTGATGTGTGGACAACTTAGAAGACAGATGTTTTATTTGGGGAGACTACCAAATCAGGCTATATAATACGATCTTGTTTTTGGCACACAAGGTATTGCATGGAATCATGGATAGTGTTATTTTGGTGTTGTGATAACTAATCATCCTAAGATGGGTTTGTAGTGTATGTTTCAGGATTTCTAAATAACTTTAAGAATTTAATGACTAATTTAGAAGCCATTCTAAGCCTGTTGGTATGCTCCGGGTTCCCCAATGTTCAGTTGACAGCAAGGTGAGTATTGTAACTTACCTATTTAAAAAAATATTCAAAGACAAAAATGTCTATGCAGCAAAACAGACCTTTAACAATATTCAGGTACATCATTTTAAGTGCTAAAAAAGAGGAATCTGAAAAAAATAATCATAGTAGAAAAATAAGAAAAAACAAACATACATCATCTTTGGCAGCATCTTCATCATCTCCATTATCAAAATCTGCATTGCTGGAATACTTTTCCGTCAACCATTCTTTGGCTGATGTAACTAGAGTATATATCATTGCCATACCAAGATTCTCCAAAGCCTGTGGAATGAAATTAAATAGGATGAACCTATCAATATGAATTTTTAAATCGACAACAGTTGAGCAACAAAGTCCATGATTGGATAAGCCAAATCAAACAAAATGTATATAATAAAATAAACTTTGAATAGCATTACAAATAAAATCGTAGCCCCATTAAAATCATGCATATTGAAGGCACATGGAAAAAATCGTCTACAATCAATTTAGAACCTTGCAAAAAAGATTTCTTGTGTTCTTGATAAGCTTGAAAACGCTCTGATCATCACAGAACAAGAGAGGAGGATTCTGCTCTACATTAGGATTGGTAAGACACCCCCAATGCCAAACTCTTTCACATGCAAAACTTAACAGCCTTGTGTTCTACTTGTGTACACATAAAAGCAACATTTGGTTGCCTGTTACTCCTTACAGCCCCAAGAATAATCTCTAATGCAAGGTTGAAAGCTACCCCAATCTACATGTGTAACAAAACAGCCTGAAAGCGTTGATTTATTTTATATGAAAATCAAAATCCAAGGTTTCCTGCACACATCTGAATGTGTTTGCTTTGCTCCTACACCATGTTCTCCTCTAGGTGAATTCATGTATCTCCAAACAAAAAACAGGATAAGCGACATCTGATTAGTTGTGGTTGGACAAAACAGGCTACCAACAAATTTCTCTATAAAGTCTCCTTTGCCTATAAATAATTTTAATACTTGGCTAATCTGACTTTGATTCTCATACTTAACAAATTTTCATCTGAAATTTCTTCACAAAAGTCAATGCATATTTGAGACATGAACATACAATTGGATTTTTAGCAGATTTCTATTCTTGTAGAATGATGTAGTAAATCAATGTTATGACTATACCTGTTTAAAAAACGATATCTCTTTGAAATCCACCATATTCTATGTAGTATAAGTTGAAGACTATAGCAGACTCCTTGTTTTCTAAATTTGCAGAAAATAATTATGCTTTTTGAACTATGTTTTATGATATTAATATGAATATATTAGCTTTTTAATAATAAAAATAAAAATCTACCAAGGTCGGGAATATGAAAGGCAGGATTAAGATCTCTCTCTGCACCTTCAATCAGATCACCCCTGCTATGATAAAAAAAAAGTCATCAAATTAAAATTAAAATAACTAGATCACTACCAACTATCTTAACATACAAATTAGGATCAGATGGTTAATGCTTTGTTAGCGAATGAATTGGCCCTTATTGTAATACCTCAATCTTAACTCCACAGCCCAATTTAAAAGGATCAATACCACTAACAGTTCTAGAAAGATCACAATTTCATTCGTGATTTTCCTCTGAATTATTACAGAGGTACAGCTCCCTCATAGATTATGATTAACTAGCATAGGGTACACTTTTTACCAGAAAGTGGGGAAAGGAAAACAAACATTAACTTATAAGTACAAGATTAGTGTGATTAACAGAAAGAATGTTAATATCCCAGTGCAAAGACTAGAACTGTAACAATAGATAAATGTGATTCAAATAGAATTGGCCGGATAAAACAAGTGAATATAATGTTAAAAGATTATCTCTCAAAGGAAACCAAATCTAAGCATTGTACAGCCAACAGACTCATCAATACAAAACACCATATTCATAATACCCGATTCAAAGATCAAGAAAAACTTGCAATTAGAGATTCAATCCCAAAATTGTTCCTTTTCCCTCCATTACATCATAGTGTAGACTGAAAGAATTCTGGACGCCCTTAGAGACATTCGGACTAGGTTTTATAAGAAAATCTAATCTTGAATCTTTGGCCGTTAATATAAGGGCCATCATGTCTTGCGGCAATTTCATGACAACCAACTTCCCACTTAGAGCAATCAACAACCAAGGAATATTAATGACTAGAAATAATCATCATTATATTTCCCCCTTTCAAAATGATTTTGACAATTAGCCGAAGCATCCTGGCTTAAAATTCTGCCCCATGGCCTGACGTACATGCAAATAGTGTATTACCAGAGTTTGCATTAAATGATCATATCCATTCTTGCAAATTTATTTGTATGAAATATCCCAAATTAAACATTCAGCTGGTCAAACTGATATTAAAGTCACATCGATATCCTTGCTCGTTAAATTCTTAGAGCTCATTTATGTCCTTTGCAATCATTGATAATTCACGAGGAAATCTCCAACGTGCCTTTGAATTTCTATAAATACCAAGGCAACTGCTTTCATTTTCATCTTGTTAATTTAGCTCTTTGGAGATGGCAAGCACTAAGAGTGATGCTTCTTCGAGAAGTAACTTCATTACGCTTGAAGAAGTGGAGTGCAGTCAGTTTAGGAGGTTGATGACGGACCAACTGAAAGATGTTTTCATGGTTCAAGGTGACATCGAGTTAGGAGTGCTTAGGAAAATTCTTGGAGAGAATTTTCTGAGTCGCATCCATGTTCACAACTCTAAGCTCCTAGAGCACTTTGTGATGAGCCCTGCTGGCTCTCAACCTCAAACCCCAATTTTCTTAAGTCTTTAGGTGTATTTTAAGTTTTTTTAGAGAATTCTTAATAGACAGAAGAGAAGAGGCGCACATCATAATTGCTCATAAAATATGAATTTGCTCTTATTTCTTCAAAAAGAAAGTA
Source organism: Sequoia sempervirens (assembly GCA_007258455.2). NCBI lineage: Eukaryota > Viridiplantae > Streptophyta > Pinopsida > Cupressales > Cupressaceae > Sequoia > Sequoia sempervirens. Next base: position 49,856 of record VDFB02142448.1, on the reverse strand, counting down.
CAGAAGATATTATTTAACTCCAACAAATAGATTGAGAATGATAAACATACCGAAATAGCTCCAGATTATTTAATTAAAGAAGTTTGCCAGATCTACAGCTGGAAATGGTGAAAACATGCATATAGGTACGCCAAATCTCCAGAACTCATTTCTCCCGCTCAGAAACTGGATACAATGCTCTAGAAATACTGGATGCCCATGATGGAAGACCAAAATCAAACTAAATAGAGGCGTTTCAGCTTTCTTCTTCACACGCCTCTCTCTAGGCACGAATCCCAATGCAGGCCGTACGGCCAAGGAAAGAAAAGGTAGAATCTCTGATGGAAATCTCTGAAGCTGTAGAAGGATGCGCCACCAGAAGGAAACCCTCAGTTATTACAAACAACAAACAATCTCAATATAAACAATCTCTGTATGAATCTGTAGAACCTCTGGCTGAAGCTCTCAACATGCACTGATTCGATTGGTCTTTCACAATCTCAAGAGTGCTCGCACTGAAGAGGTAACGTTCTTCAATGGCAGTTTGTTCAAACCCTGATCACAAGAGAATGCACAGGCAAAATGCTCAAGGCAAAGTGAAATGGTCAAAAGATGAGTTTCTATTGCCAGAAATGCCCTTTTATGCAAAGGCACGAATCCCAAGAAAGATACGCCACTTTTAGGTTTTAAAATCTTTTTAAATAATATTTAATTCATCTCAATAGTTCATGAATTAAATACTTGGAGCACTTTATTCATTTAAGTGATTTAAAATATTAAATCACTTTTAGAGAATATTTAAGTGATTTAAAAATACAAAGTCAATTTGACTTTATAATTAAATATTAAATCAATTAATATTTAAATCACTTAAAAACCCATAACTCACTCAAAACACCATATAATCCTGTGCCGTCAGAAGCTGTCGACTCCTGCACTGCTAACGCCTGTTGTGAACCAGTCACTGAGCTCTGAAAACAAGAACGATCAATCTCTCCAGAAAGTACCACTGACCCTCTAACCCAACCTGTTAGCCTACGAGAGTCTGAGAAATAGGCTAACCACCATCAAACATGATCGTGCCGAAAAAGGGGACATTACACACTTCGCATACAATGTAGTCTGCACATTTGGCAAACGAGACTAGGGTGTGAGGGCTGTGGAATAGTTGGTCCGACCAAAGTACCAAGAAAAAGTGAGGGTCGGCATCAGAAGACTTAGTGCATTTCCCAAAACAGGCCTGGTACGTGACGCCATATGTATTGTGACGGCGCTTCACAGTGACATTACTGAAGAGGTGGTGGCTATGTTGCATGCTGGATAGAACGAAACGACATAGGATGGTTTGCCCATTTTGTCCAATCTCATGAAAACCTATTCTCCCCTGCTCAAATTGAACGTTTGCAAGAGGTGGTCGAAGGAATCCGCATCCTTTTTTTTTTTCTTTGTATCTGAAATATAATGGGATTCCAATTTTTGCATGTAAACAAGAGTTTTTGTAACAGCGTATAATATGAATATAAAGTATTTTGTACTACAATGGTGTCTCTTGATTTTCAATGTGAATGCCACTTTTCTTATTTCCTGTGCTTTACTTCACTTGTGCTTATCTATCAATTAATAAATGTTGTTTACTAAGAAAAAAAAAAACCTCAACCCTTGGAAAAGTTATCAATATGTTGTCGGCACCCACTAGAGTTATGATAACCTGCTCTTTCACCGCTTACCACTTTATAAATTAAATGCTTGAATGCTTGTATTGTCGACCAACAAAGGTTCGTAAAACCCTGTCAGATACCGACAAAGGTTTTTGAACCTTTAATTGACTCCGACTTTCATAATTTTTGCTTCTTTATTTTCTACCTTTTATCACAAGCGGCTTTCAAGATAGTTTTAAGAACTTCTTCGGATACTAACACATTTCAAAACATATCCTTAAACTTTTTTTACAAGACACCAGCAAAAAAAAAAGGATTATGGTAACTCTTTCGGTGCTCAATGGGGTTTACAGAACTTTTAAAAATGCCGTCAGGATTTACACTTAGAAATTTTGAGATGAACCCATAAGATTTATTGTTACTACCGGGACCTAGGTAACATGCTTAAAATCTTCATTTGAAAGAAGTGGATCAATTTAGGTATACAGGGATTTGGTGGCCTGTTTCAGGGCATAAAGTGCTTTTATCAAACTGCAAACATGATGCTGTTTACATACAAAACCTTTTGGTTGTTACATGTAAACCTCTTCCTGCATGTTACCATTTAGAAATGCAACTGTGATATCCCCATAATGAAAATTCTATGCACAACGGCATGAAGAATCTTCAACTTCATCATCCACCTCCAACTACAACCTTCTTGTCTTTTCTTTTGTATTGTCCTAAGATTGCAACCTGCCTTTGAAGTTTCATTACAGACTTTTTCATGCTTGTGTTTCTTCTTTTCTTCTTTTTTCTTTTCCCTGAAAAAATTGAAAGACTACAATTTTTCTTGGCAATTGCATTTGGTGTTTTAATATTTGACCATTTATGGCTAAAGCAAAGAACCTTGCACTTTGGCTTCTATGCATTGGAAGAGAAATATCAAGAGAAGTTGATTTGAATGTCCAATATAAGATTAGTTATGTTATTAAATCAATCCAAAGGAACTCAAAGTTTCCAATAAAGTTTTACACGCTCGATCTCATTGATTATATGACGTGAATCAAATGCTTGTCAAATCTCTTGATGGGGATCAAACTGAATAACTGTTCTTAGCAGCATTATACAATGTAAATTCATGGCTTATACATCAATTCTATTACTATTGATAAGTGTTTTTTTTTGTTGAACTGGGATGATCTAATTGGTCCCAAGCCCTTGACTGCAAATTCTACCCTCACCTCATCTAGCTTTAAATTTGATAGGCACCATTGACTGTCAAGCATATTTATGGTGACAATAACCATGCAAGATTTGCCCCTTAAAGCTATACATTTAACAATTTTATCCTTATATTCAATCAAGATGCAACAGTGGGAGGAAGACACCAAAAGCGTTAAGTAAAAGGTGGTACTTTGTTGGAGAAGTTGTGGGGTGCTATTGGAGTAGCACAGAGCATTTTGAATGAGCACAGATTGCAGACACAATTTGAGGTTTAATGCAGATTACTAGTCTGGGCCAAAAGCATGAAAAGCGAGCAAGAGGCTTTTACTAGCATAGCATAAAGTTTCAATATTTTATTTTTTTTAATCCTATAGCAGGAAGATAAAAAGATATTGCACAGGTTATTATATTTTCAAATTTATAGCATAAAGTAATGTGAGAACATTGGAATAATTTTATGCTATATAAGGAGGGTGTGTAAATGTCCTTAAGAAATTAAAGGTTGAATCATCCGTTGCGATATTGAAATAATATCATTCTGTGTCTGAGATCTGTGGCATTTGATGATCTTTGCTTGAACATAGTTGAGAAAATCAAGTTTGCCTTGAGTTGTCAACGGTAGCTAGTTGACAAGCTTACTTTACCTAAATCACAAAAATTATTTAGGAAAAACTATTGTATGTGGAGTCATAAAATGCTCACTATTTGTGAGTATTGAGAAGTCAACCAGATAAACTGTCAATTATAGATGCATTAAAACAGGAGGTCAAAAATGCCAGAAGCACACCAACTCTCTAGAAGAATCTTAAAAAGAAATACCAAAAATCAGAAGCTGAGCAAGCATTGTATCTAAAGAATCTCGTGTCTCATGTTTCCTTCTAAGCTGTGGGAAGGAGGATCCATCTTCAAATACTTGTGACTGAACTATCTTAGTGATCCATTGCATGCTATCAAGAAATCAGTGGATAACGAAGATATTGTAGCTTTGGCCTTACAAAACTTGCTATCATCCTGTGATTCATTAGTTGAAGTACTGAATCTAATTGCGAAGACCCAAAAATTTGATTTTAAGAAGTTATCATTATTTTTTTCCAAAAGGAAAGGAAACGGGATTAGATGGAAGCATCAATAAAATCCAAGAGTGCATTCATTGTAAGGATCAAAGGCAAAGGCAAGCACAGCACTAGAAATGCATCACCAAATGATTCCTTCAAAGGCAGCAATACATCCAAGAGATCAAAATGGAAATGATTTTACTACATATTAGGGGAAATTACAATAAAATAAAGAGCGACTTGGCACACCTATGGAGATCAAAACAGGCAAATGTTGCTGAGAGAGATGAACAAGAGATGATGAAAGTAATTATATTTGTTGCATCCCATGACCAATCAACTAAGCCCACAGTAAGGTAGTTTGACTCAAGTGCATCCCATCACTATACACGTTGCAAATCCTGGTGTATAACTTTTGTGGAAGATAAGAGCAGAAATGAATTTATTTTATTAGGTGATGGTTCCACAATGTTTGGGTCACATTGAACAATGTCGTAAGTTTTACTTTTACGAATGCTCAATATGTTAAAAAAATTTACCTTGAATTGCTCAGCAAGTCTTCACACAGTGGTGGCACAAGAGTAACCATAGCAGAACAGAGAGATCAGCATGCAAAGGATGTAGTTTTACAAGAGAAAAGGACCTAGCTATGAAGGGAGTCTTCTTTGAGGTTAGCACCCAATCAACTATTTGAGGCTTGAGTGATTTGTGGATGTATCTAACTCTCAACTACTTTGATTGGGAGTCACTTGTTGTTAGGCTAGGTTGATTGATTAGTTAGACTAGTTGATTGATCAGCCAATCTAAGTGTCAGTCTAATGAGTTGTAAACTTAAATTCAAGATTTACCTGATACCTTGCCGAGTTTCTCTTAGTTAGATTCCCAGTGCACTTGTCTATTTAAAGGGAACATATTCTATTTTTTTTATGATGCATTTAGAGTCTCTGAATAACACTCCAGTGCTATGTATTCCTTTCAAATTTAATGAGAAGACAATTGCAGGTTTGAGAGTTCAATCTTCTGTATTCATTGTTCATGGTTTCAGCAGTATGTGTTTGTAGAATAGCATATTCAAAGATTATTGTGTTGATTGAAGTTTTCATGTTTTAAGCTAACTACTTTTAGAATTAAAATTTTTGAGTACAGAATCTGCTTACAATGTCTGAAAATTAACATGGTATCAAAGTGTGTAATTTGAAATCTTCCAGATCTGAGTCTGCTACTTGTGAGATGGATTTCTTGGAGGATCCAGTGGTTGTGATGCACTTGTTTTAGTGATTGAAGCAATCCATACCTGTGAGAGGTTGTAGGGTGGGATCCCCTAAATGCTAGGTTGCCAAATCGTGTATGGGCACGGGTACGGGTACATGGGTACGGCAAAAATTTTTGGGGGGTTGGGTATGGAATCGGGTACATCTGTACAAAAATATAATAAAATATTTAATTATATATATATATGCAACCTAGAAACAAAATTAAGTTTAGAATGTCATATACCAATACATATGATAAACAAAACCATGACAAATTTCAATTTTTGAAACATAATATATTAATTTAAATTCAGTTTTCAATATCAAAAGGATCAAACTTGAATGTCATAATAGATAATCACTATTAATTTAACATTTAAAACATACAAATACTAACCAATTCACTAATCTGCAATTGCATCAAATGGCTCGTCATCAAGACTAAGATCATCATCAACATTAACATTAGATGATGGAACCACATTAGCACTTGTGCTAAAAGTATGTTGACTACTTGACTCCTCAAAAATTGAAGAAGATTGTGCAATCGCAGCCAAAGAAAGATCTAGGTCAGCTCACTCCGGTTCTACATCCCACATCTTTATTGCCCCTTCTTTGTACTCATCCTCTTTGTGAGTAAGAAGGCACAAGTTGGAATGAACATAAACTAGCTCCTCTGCTTTGTTTGATGCCAATCGATTGCACTTGACTGAGTGGATGAAGGAGTATGTACTCCAATTCTGCTCAGCTGGAGAAGAACTAGCAACCTATTGAAGCAAAGAGAGCTCTGATTAGAGTTGTTAAATTAAAAAAAATGTAAATAAAACTTCAAATTTGAAAATAACGCATTTTAATTTTAAATTTTTAAATGATAAAACTTAAAAAGTTAAAACTTACTTGAGATAAGATTTTTATTGCAAGAAATTGGAGGTGTGGCATCTTGTAGCCATTGAGGTACCACCAAGAGTGAGCATCCTTCTTATATTTGTCACGGATAGCATAAGGACTTTGATTATTAGAGTCAACAAAACTAGCAAATTCAGTTGAAACTGTATCTTCCATCTCAGTATCAAGGAAGAGTTTAACAAGAGCTTTCCTAAACCCTTCATTGACTTCTGAATCACAGTATCGTGGCAATCTATTTGGTATAGCAAGGACTTCGGGGCTGTAAAATTTGGGAGTCAAAGCGAAGGCAAGATGGAGCGGGGTGGTCATTTTGTTCCACCGGTCAACACAAATTGTATGCACCTCTTTGAAGAAGGTTTCTTCAGGATCTTGCTCTTTTTCGCATATGACGCTTTTCATCTTCTCAAGCATTGAGTCAATGCCATCATAAACCTCCCCCAAGCATGGCTTATCCATGTCAGTATAGCGTATCAAGCTCAATATGGGCTCGATGAAAGCAAGAAGATATTCCACCCGATCCCACCAAATGTCATCTAGAATCTTATGTTTTAGATTTGCTGCCCTCTCACTGTTTGATTGCCTCCATATAGACCATGATTGGCTAATGACCATAGCAAAAAGCACCTCTTGCACCTTCACAAGTCATCTTAAGACGATTGTGTTGGATGGAAATCTGGTGTCTCAGCCACCTATTTGAAAATAAAAAGTAAATATATATATATATATATATACTCTAAATAAATCATTGAAGTAAAACATAACAATAAAAAAAATGCAATGTTTGAAGTTTGAGTTACCTTCAGTAGCTCTAGTCGCGAGAATGATCTAAAGATAGCTTGCAACATGTGGTGATTTGTTATGAACATTTGGATCTCTTCAGCTTCAGCATAGACTTGTTTGATCCAATCTATTTTTGTACTTGACTTCTGTAGCATGAGGTTTAGGGAATGCACGGCACAAGGTGTTCAAAATATATGTCGAAATCCTGACTCAACTATCATACCAGCAGCTCTACAATTCTTCGAATTGTTCGTTATAACTTGAACAACATTTTGAGGCCCCACTTCATTAATGCACTGTATAAGGATGTCAACAATAAATTATGCATCATTTACCTACCCCTCACAATCCATAGCCTTTAGAAACAGTGCCCCTTTAAGGCACACTGCAATCAAATTAATCAATGGTCTATTTGTTGCATCCTTCCATCCATCAAAAATAATAGACACACTTGTTTCTTTCCATGAGGCTTTGATGGGATATAATGCATCTTCTATATGTTTTACCTCCTTTGACAATATAGTGGTACGCACCATAGTTGGAAGACTCTGCTGGACTTGCCGCGGACTTGGCGGACTCAAGAGTCTGCAAGTTGGTCGAGTCGACTTGGCGCGGACTCACAAGCCGAGTCTCTGGCTTGGACTCCCAAGTCCTTGGCTCGAACTCCCAAGTCTTGTGCCTGGACTCTTGCCACGGCTGGAGGCTGCTTTCTCAGCTTTAAAACATGATTTTTTTCATTTTTTTTACCAATTCCTAGCCGAGTTTTTTGCCAAGTCTGTGCCGAGTCCCGAGTCTGAGTCCTATTTTGAGTTGTCGAGTCTGAGTTTTCAAACTTTGCTACGCACCTTCTCATAACTTGGGCTTGTGTACCCCTTTGGAGCTTCATTTGCTTTTCTTATCATGTCTTGCCAATAAGGTGATCGAACAACATTGAAAGAGATACAATTTACATAGAGGCATCTTCCAATGGCTTGGTCAGCAAGCTATCTTGCATCATTATTAAATGCCTTCTCCAACGGTCCCTTTGCTCTCTTCGAAACATTAGCCTCATTGACATTTTCAACTGCATTTGCTCTCAAAAAGGAATGGCTTTCTACTACAATGTTAGGACAACCAATATGTGTGTGAGATGAAGTAGATGGCATCTTTGAGCCCTTCCTGTACTCAATGGATGCCCCATTCTATTTTGAACCCTTGCATCAGCTTCCTCTTGCTCCGAAATATATCCTACTATTATGTGAGGTGGCATAGGAACTTTATTTCTTCCTGGACATGGTTTAATTCCCTTCCTAATAACTCCACACAAATGCGCTTTCACCCGGTTGTAGGAACTACTGTATTTCTTTTCACACCCAAGGCATATCCAAACACATGTCCCCCCACCTAGAACTTGCTCTACTATTTCTACATGTCTCCATAGCGGTGAAGCCGGGTCAAATTTGAATGAAGGATTAGTATTGCCGACAGAAGCTGAACTGTCTGCCATGATATTTAGAAAATAGAAACAATATCTACATGCAAACCTGCAATTACAAATTATAAATTTGCAAACTGTTAAGAAAATATATAAATGATAAATCTAAACAATAAATTATAAATTTTTTAGATCTAAATTGTATAAATTATAATTTTTTTAAAACTTAAATTGTATAAATTATAATTTTTTTAAATCTAAATTGTGCAAATTAAGATTCTAAACAATAGATTATAAAATAATTATAAAGTTTTTAAATTATATAATTATAAATTTATAATATATGAATATTATATTTTAAAAGTTATATATAATATATTATTATTTATTAATAATTTAATTATTATTTATATTTTAAAAGTTATTAGTTATACTAAAACTGTAAAATAATAAATTTGTATATATTAATATTATGAAATCAGAATATCAATATATAATAATATAATTTTATTTTATTTTTATTGGAAATGGCAACAGAGCTGCGAATTATATTGATTAGCAAAAAACATCATTACAGTTCTTACCCCAGAGGGTTCATTACATTCAAAATGGCGTATAGCCCACAGTTGGCAGATATCAGAGAAAGCCCAATTTACAAGCATGTATTTAAAACAAACAAAAAAACTACTCTGCATATCCCTTACAGATCATCGTAAAACCTCCCAGAGCCAACCAAGTTGTCAAAAGCATGGCACCATTCCATTCCAACAACCGCGTCTAGCCCCAACCACCTGCTCAGAAACTTGTGACCAACGGAAGCCCAACGTCTGTGGCGCTACAGAGCCTCACCTTGCACGTCCAGTATGAAGGGGTGCCAGTCTACTTCCACACCCTAGTCGAACATCTGTTCCACATCATCTGGCCAGGGCAAGTCAACAAAGAGCATGGCTATCACAACTGTATTAATGTCTCCCACCAAAATCGAGCCCTTAAACACCGAGCGTAGTAAAAGCAAACATCTTTCCTTAGGTAAATTTAGATCCAACAATGATGCCAAAAACCTGGAAGAGATGTCCGAGTTAGCCCTCGTGCGATTCTTGGAGACGCAATATGCCCTTCCCAACACCATTTTCACTGCCTCTATGCATAAAATGTCCTTGTTGCGACATATATTCTTCATCCGCTTGTTCGAAATTGCGCCACGGAAAGCAACCTCCTTCGAACATGACAATTTCACCAGAGTATCCATTTTGGTGCATTTGGTTTGCTTCAAATGCATCATAAATAGAGAGGAATACGGGCTCCGCATTAAAAGTCGGCCGCCAACTCCACTCCACATCGTCCTTTCAAGCATAAACCAACTTGTATGCTTCAAACAATTCATTAATTCACACAAAATTCCGACAATCCATAAGCTTTAGTCCCAAGGAAATTGAATGAATGTACTTCTACAATTCAGGGAATGCACCCGCATGTCCTAGCATTTCATGTCGTATCTTGGGAGAATCCCAAATCCATTCAATTTCATACACTCGAATTGCCTCCAACTCCACTAGCCTCTCCGGGAGATGAGACAAAAAAACTATATATAATAATAATAAATATATATTATGAAATATCAAATATTTAATATCGAACATACTAACACATTAAAAAAATAAATTTAAACTAACAATAAAAATAAAAATACAGAGTTTTCGATTTTGAAAAAAAAAGGAAAAAAAAGGAAAAAAAAATTGAAAGCCCTTCTTAGCGCTTCGTTTTCTCCCCCCGATCGCTCGTCTTTATCGCTATGCAGTCACGAGCTATCTCTGTGCAGTCGCAAGGGAGCTATCTCTTTGCAGTCGCAGCAAACTATGGTGTTTCTGTGTACCCGTGCCGTCAAAGAATGAATTGCACAACTTTCAGTTTCTCTATGCCCGCACCATCAAAGAATGAATCGCAGCCAAAGTGAAATGAATGAGGGAAAGTAACACACGAAATCCGCAAAGTAACACACAAAATCCGCATTTGTCTCATAGTTTTGCCCTAAATGTCGCAAAATTTGAGAAAAAAAGTCAAACACGGACAAAAAAATGGTCCAAAAACGCTTTAGAAACACCACGTCAGCAGGAAAAACGCTCGGAATCGTTTTGTAAAATCAAAATCGAACCCACAGGTGGCGAAGTGATTCCTGGACGATTCCAACACAATTCGTTCCCGATTCAGTGTCTAAAACATTTCGTTTCTGGAATCGATGCCTTGACAAGAGCGATTCGGTAACACAGCCTAAATGCTTAAGAGATTGAGTGTTGATCTGCAAATGTGATAGGCTAATTGTTTGAGCAATTTTTGGTTGTTCTATTTGATTTGGCATGTTTCAGGAGTTATAGCTATGACTAGTTTCAGTCTCAAAGTGTGACCATTTGGAGGGTGCTTCCAACTTCACACCTTGGAAATGCAAACGCAGATGCTATTAAAGGAGGTTGATCTTTGGAGTTCTGTGGAAATTGCGGTTGTTGCTCCTACTAACCTTGCTCAATTGACCAAACATAACCAAAAGTCAGCCAGGGCAAAACAAATCATCCACGATTTAGTGAAGAACCATTTGATAACTCACATTGCTAAGTAGATGACAACAAAGGAAATGGTGTGTTGATCTACACCTGTGATAGACTAATGGTTTGAGTTATTTTTGCTTGATCTATTTGTTTTGGAATGTTCCATGAGCTACAGATATGATTTGACTAGTCTCTGTCTCAGAAAATAACCATCTAGAGGGCATTTTCAACTTTACAACTTGGAAGTGCAAATTGCAAATCTTATTAGAGGAGGTTGATCTTTGGAATTTTGTGGAAATGAATGGTGCAGCTCCTGCAAACCTTGTTCAATTGGCCGAACATTGAAAAAAAGTCGGCCAAGGCAAAACAAATCATTGCTAGATTCATTAAGGACCATTTGATCCCTCACGTTACAGAGAAAAAGACAACAAAGGAAATGTATAATGCCTTGATCACTCCATACCAAAGTGTAAACATTTTCCTGCAAGATGTTGCTAAAGAACAAACTTAGTGCCACACACATGAGCGTTACATATCATAGTTTGAGGACTTGGTGGACTCACGAGTCCTAGGCCTCGCCGAGTCGACTCAGCACAAACTCGCGAGCCAAGTCTAGGCGAGTCCTAGGCTCGGACTCCCGAGTCCTACCGAGAGACCCACGCGAGTCCTAGGCTTGGACTCCCAAGTCTCGTGCCCTTCATCGACTCTAGAGATGGTTAGAGAGATGAAGGCCCTTCTTGCTGAATATGAATTAAAAAAAGATGAAAGACAAAAAACAAAGGAAGCACTAGCAGCAATGATGAGTGGAAATGTATCCACTTCAACACCATCGAGGCCCCATGGTGCCCCAAGTCCAAGCATCTGTTAGCCACATTCATCTTTTAGTGAGAGTCCTGAGGGGTTCTTTCTCTACTGCTAGCCAGGGACCTTCATCGAGACCAAATACTTTATTCCACGCAATGTTCCAAGAGCACAACCTTCACTTGAAGGTATCGGTCGGAATAAAGAAAAACATCATTAAGCTAGGATGGCAGCTGTTAATGATATGGCAGCTTCGGGTTCATCCTTCTAGCCACGAGTGAAGATATAAATTAATATAGCCTATCGGCTATTTATTTATATGTGATATTTAATGTGAAGGGACGCTTCACTTGGCAACAATGTAATTTCTAAAAGGGCCAACCTTCCTTGTAATTCGCATATTTTAATTGTAATTATATTTCTATTTTGGCCAACCTTGTACATGAAGAGGTGCGACCTCTCTCTCATTGTGTATTTATACAAGGTCATTTCCATCCTTTCCATTATCAAGCAAGTTCATTTCTCTCCTTCATTCAAGTGCGAATTTTCTCCAAGAGCAAATTGCGAATTTCTCAAAGTGCAGATTTAGGTTTCAAGGAAGGGCAGATTATTATCTGTTTTGCATCTAAAGTTGGTGCTGAATACTGGCCTTGTGATTGGCCTCATTGTAAAGAGAATTGTTGCCACTATCTATATATATAAGAGAGATCTTTGTTGCTGGGTTTTTCTCCCTCAAGAGGAGGGTTTTCCCAGGGTATCTGTTGTGTTATTGTGTCTGATTTGAATTAATTTTCTGTGTATTAAATCTGATCATTAAAATTCACAAGCAACAAACTTTTGGTACTACAATAATTTACCTTTCAATGTGGAAAACAGCCCATATTGGGAAGGTTTGGTGAATGCCCTTACAGTTGCAGGTAAGGGGTTTAAGACCCCAACAGCGAAAGATTTGAGTGGGCCATTGCTAGAGAAAGCCGTAAAGAATACACAGTTTGTGGTTGATGAGCTTAAAAAAATTTGGCAAAGAAAAAACTGAAGCATCTTATCTGATGGGTGGACAGATGGATGGAATAGGACTCTCCTAAACTTTTTAGTGGCCTCTAATGGTGGATTGGTGTTCCTAAAGTCTACAGATGCTTCCAATGAAATCAAAAATGCTGAGACTTTGTGTAATTTACTAGATGGGGTAATCCAGGAGGTTGGTGTTGATAATGTTGTCCAAATTATCAAGGACAATGCAGTTGCATATGTAGCTGGAAGTAGACTACTTCTGGAGAGGCATCCCACAATTTCATTGTCTCCTTGTGCTACACATTGCTTGGACTTGTTGTTAGAGGACGTTGGGAAGATTGGATGGGTGAAAGTAGTGGTTGAAGATGCCAAAAGTGTTACCAAATTTATCTACAACCATACTTGGGTGCTTTCCTTGATGAGAAAATTCACAAATGGCAAGGACCCTGTACGACCTTTTTCATTTTTCTAGGTGAGTGAACCTTTGGTTAAGGTTCTTCATATGGTGGATGGAGAGGGCATGTCAATGGGTTTCATTTATGAGGCCATGGATAGGGCTAAAGAGGCCATTTCACATTACTATGGCGGAAACAAGAGAAAATATGAAATCATTTGGTGCATCATTGATCATAGATGGACAAACCAACTCCACTAGTCGATACATGCCTTTGCCTACTTCTTGAACCCAAAGTTCTACTTCTCTGAAACATTTAAGGCTGATGAGGAAGTCATGGCAGGTCTTGTCACATGCATCGATAAGATGGTGCCTGATCGTGACTTGAGAGACAAGGTGCTTGATGAGTTGGAGGTGAGATTTGCTACATCTTATTTATGAATTTGCAATGTTAACTATCTAGAAACATCCATTTTACATACATAATAAGTTGATAACTAATTTTCTATATTTTATTTTATTTTATTTTTATCTATTCAAGGTCTACAAGGGTGCAGAGGGGAGACTCTTTTCCTCACAACAAGCAATTGAAAGGAGAGAAAAAACAGGTAAAAAAAATTGTTCAATACTACAAGATGAAATTAGAAACTCGATTCTTACATATTTTACTTTATTATTATATTTTTTAAATTTGTTTTTGTAGATTTATGGTGGAAGAATTATGGTGCTAGCACACAAAATCTTCAAAAGCTAGCCATCCATGCCTTGTCACAGTTATGCAGTGCTTTTGGGCGTGAACGTAATTGGAGCTTATTTGAAAACATTCACACAAAGAAGAGAAACAAGTTGACCCAGCAGCGCCTAAATGATCTAGTCTTCGTTCGATACAACCCTCGCCTTCGAACTAGAAAGGTGGAGGGTGTTTCACATGAGTCCATTGACCTGGATGAAATTGATCCATATGGTGAATGGACTATTGATGAACAAAATGATGATGTTGATGTCTTCCTTACTGATAAAGATCTGTTGATTTGGAGAGCAGTGGCAAAAGAAGAAGTAGCAAAATTGGATGCAATGGCGGAGGACGAAGATACTTTTGAAGATCAAGAAACCACTCCTTAATCTCCTCATCATTTGGATACTGTAGCATCTTCTAGTTCTAGGCCTGCAGAATTGAGTTGCAGTAGGAGGAGAAAGAGGAAGATATAGATTTTATTTGGTTGTTAATGTTTTTCTCATTCTAACATATGATTATATGTAAACATTTATAAACTCATGATGCTGTTATACATTTGAAAGTTTGAAACTATGAGTATGAATGATGAAATTTCAATTATTGAGTGTTTGATGATCATATGACGTGTAATATTTGAATTATGACAAATTGATAATCAAATTAGGCTCTTATGTTCTCTAAATGCATTAATTTCTTTTTTTTTTGGTAAATCTATGATTTCATTTTGTCGAGTCCTAGCTGAGTTTTTTGCCAAGTCTGTGCTGAGTCCCAAGTCTGAGTCCTATTTTGGGTTGTCAAGTCAATGTCGAGTCCGAGTTTTCAAACTTTGTTACATACACAATGGCCAACTACATTATGATGAAGATCATTGGGCTTCGATATCAATTCACTGCTATCAAGGTAACAATGAAGGATGATGAATTGGTGCCCATTGCTATAAATGTGTTCTCTCCATCTTGGAATTCATTTGTTTGAGGTATATGTGTTTGTGAGAAGCTTCACACTTTTGAAAGATTTGGGATGATTTTATTCAAGACGAGATCAAACTAGAGAGTATTTCAGCAAAAGTGGAAGAGAGTCAAAACCTAGCCCTCATCAAGAAGACAAAGAAAGGTGGTAAGAAAGGAGGACCCAAGAAGGGTCAAAAGAGGAAGGAGGGTTCTACTTCTTCTCAAGAGGGGAAGAAAGACTTGAGGCATATCAAGAGTTAAAATGCCACGAGAATAGCCACTATACTTCTCAGTTCTCAATGCATTGAGAAGAAGAAAGGTAAGGGCAAGAAGCAAAAGGAGCAGTTTAGATGGAGTTTTGAAACTTCAGAAGTAGATGAGCTTTCTCGTATATAGCCTTCTCCATAGTGTCATGCTTATCCACTAACATTGTTTCTGCTGTAAGGTGGTATGTGGGCAATAGAGCATCAAGACACATGAAAATCAATAAGAAGGCTTTTAACAGACTTATAGTACATAGGGCAGGTGTATAGATGGAGCTTGGTCATGATGCCACATACCCAGTTATAGGGACAAGATTTGTTTCCTTGACCTTCATGATGTCTTATATATTTTTCAATTAACAAAGAACTTGCTTTAAATGCCAACCATTACAGATCTTAGGTGTGTGGTTGAGTTTGATAATCAAGAAGTCATCATCAAAGATTGTGGTCAAGATCCTAGTCAAGTTTTGGCCAAAGGTATGCAAGACAATGACCTTTATAGGTTGATTGTTGATCTGATCAAACATGGAGCCCTAGCGGATAACAATGACCAGTTATGTGAACTTTGGAACAAGAGACTTGCTCATCTATACTATGGAGCATTACCTCTCTTAAAGGACATGGTATTGCCAGACTTCAAGATAGACAAAACAAGAGTTGCGAGGACTGCACACTCAGAAAGCATGCCAAGACTGCTCTCACTAGTGGTGAGCATAGATCAAGAGGGATTCTTGATCTGATTCATTCAAATGTGTGTGAACCTAAGTTAGCAGCTTCATTAACAAGTAACATTTACTATGTTTCATTTATTGATGACTTCTCTAGGAAAACATAGATTTACTTCATGAAGTCCGAAGATCGGGTCTTTGGGAGGTTCCAACAGTTCAAAATTCTTGTAGAGAATTAGACAAATAAGAATATTAAGGTTTTCTAACAATGGAGTGATGAGCACACACTTATATTGAGAGTGGGGGGGTGGGCGCGAGGGCGGTGAATCAATATAAGTTAATAATATTTTTTACCAATTTAAAATTAATAACCACAACAATATCAATCACACAGCATCAAATAACTAAGGACACAAAATTTACATGGCAACCCTTTCGGGAGAAAACCACAGTGAAGGACTGCTTGGATCTACTGTCCAAATCCAGCCACAAATATTAAAAGACTTCTTACAAAAATATTTGTAGGCACCTACCCACTGGAGACACCAATCCCCACTACTAAGCACTAACTTAGCAAGAGACACAAATCTCTTCTATTGAGAGGCACCAACCTCTAAATGAACAAAAACATCGACTTCTTGAAAATACTTCTTCAATGGATGGCAATTAAATAGATCTCCTTCACAAAAATCTGCCTTGATGATCTTCTATTTTTCTCTCCTTCAAAAATTCTGCTTGTGTTTGAATGATATATCTTTATTCTTCCACACACTCTTCACCACATTTTACAAACTTCCTTTATACATGCTTGGAGAGGGGCGACTCATTGAAAGGACATAACTCATCATAAAGGAGGCGTCCTCTTCATAACCATCAAAGCAGAACTTGTCCCTTAGTTTGGAGTGCTATCATGAAAGGGGTCAGCCACTTAAAATAACGTATTTATTTTGAATCCCCAAAGTTGAGCACTAATCACCA
Organism: Sequoia sempervirens; assembly: GCA_007258455.2. Lineage (NCBI taxonomy): Eukaryota > Viridiplantae > Streptophyta > Pinopsida > Cupressales > Cupressaceae > Sequoia > Sequoia sempervirens. Next base: position 33,264 of record VDFB02142448.1, on the reverse strand, counting down.
AGGGTTGGCCCAAAAAATAAACAAATTTTACTTTAATTTTATCCAAGCAATTTCACCAATACGATGCAATTTTAAATGGGGCGATTTCACAAATATGAGCGCCAAATTACATCGAATTAAGATGATTTCACTTGGCCTTTCCTTCCTTCCTTGACAACGACAATTTCCTTTGACATCAACGACAATCAAACATGGAAAGTATACTTCCAAGCACTTTGATGTCTTTTGTAAGAATGCAGGGATCAAGAGGGAGATGACTATACCTTACAATCCTCAACAAAAATTGGGTTGCAAATAGAAAGAACAAATCTATTATAGAGACAACAAAGACAAAGGCCATGGTACATGACCTAGAGTTTCCCATATTTCTTTAGGGAAAGGCATATCAGTTGTTTTGTTCACATTCTAAATAGGTTTCCTCACAAGGTGTTGAAGGACAAGACTCCAAAGGAAGATTTCATTGGAGAGAAACCTGGTGTTTCTCATTTTCAGATGTTTAGGACTCCTGTATACATTCATGTGCTAGAGGAGAAGAGAATGAAACTTGAACCCTTTAGCTTGAAGGGTGTGTTTGTAGGATATAGTGAGTCCTCCAAGGCTTACAAGGCCTATGTTCATCACAACTAAAGATAGTAGTGAGTCGAGACATGAAATTTGATGAGGATGCTTGGTCCTCTAAGTCTCAAGAGCCTTTTATGGAGGTTGAGGAGGATGAACAAATTCCTGTCCCAAGTACTGATCTGCAGAGTACAACAACACCAGATGTAATACAGGCAATTTCGATGTAGAAGTAGATATCTCATTACCTTCTCATATAGCCAAGAAGCTTAGATGACTTAGACATCTTTCTGGGTGAGTCATCCCCGTAAGAAGCTTTTGAGTTATGTTGCATTGAAATCTTCCTTTGTTGATGGAAAGCATTCCAATTTTGAGGAAGCAAGTTCAGATCCAATGTGGCAAGATGCTATGGCAAAGGAGTATCACTCCACTATGCAAAGTAATGTTTGGGAGATTTGTTGAGACCAAAGGGGAAGTCAATGATATATTCCAAGTGGTTGCATAGGGTGAAGCATGCGGTAGATGGGAGCATAGCAAAGTACAAGGCTCGATTTGTTGCACAAGGTCTCTCCTAAAGACAAGAAGTTGACTATGATAAGACCTTTTCTCTAGTTGCAAGCTATAGTTCTATCAAGGTAACTATGCCTCTTGCCTCTTAATTTGATTGTTTTTTATATCAAGTCAAAAACAACCAAATTAGATGCAAAAAAAAACATATATTTTTGTTGGCAACAGTTAGAAGTCAAAAACATACAAGTTACTAGATGTTTGAACAAAATTGTTACTAGTAGAAACCTTGCAGATGAAAACGTATCTTTTTTTTCAAATAATGGTAAATCTGCAAATAATATGGGTAACTGTTGTTGATAATTCTGTAGCAAGTTTTGGTGTTGTTATTAAAAACAATTTATAGGGATGCCAAATATGACCCAACTAGGCCCACTGGGATCTCATCTGTTCTAGAATCCTCAAAGTTGTTGTATTATGTCTTTGTTTTCATAAGCCAAGTAATAAATGCCCATAAGGAAAGGGAAAAGATTTTTGGCCAATAGTGGATCAAGGACTGCCTCCCTTGCAAGAAGCAAATAATTTAAAGCCCTTATAGATCTAGAAAAGTGAGTTTAGCCAGACAGTGACAGATTTTGTTAAACCATTGTTGGAGGAAGAGAAAGTTGACCCCACTCTATGCAGTATGAAGTTGGATAAAATTATTAAACTGGAGGCAGGGATGGAAAATTTTATTAGAGACATCATTGTTACATTAAATGCTAGTTATGTGTCCGATGTCAACAAGTTAAAAGCAATTTTGGAAACTGACTGACCTACTGAGGAGAACAATGAGGAATGGATGAGGACATATGGATAAGAATATAAATTCTTTATTCTTTATTTCTCTATGTTTCTGTGGTTCTTTTTGAAGAACGAGGATTTGTTTTTGCAATTGTCTAGCTGGAATGTAAGTATTTGAACAAAGATCACTTCATGACAAGTATGAACTTGATTGACAAGAGTGCATAAAAGAATAAACCATAAACCTGTCAATGCATCCATTAGAAAGACAAAGGATTTCCTGTGTTGGATTTTCTAGTTGATACTATAATGAATGACAAGATTGATACATATCAAGAACACAAGGGAAGAATTGAGCAGTGATATGCAATGATAAGTGCAAGTCACGTAAACAGGCAGTTTGATGAGGCATCCAAAATTATCAGACAAGTTTAGTCACTAAGTAGATGATAATTAAATTAATGATGGAATATTTATGCTATATAAGGACTAGAGACTTGCCCATTCAGCACGAAGCATTTCTTTGATAAAAATTCTTAGGGTAGCTGCTAGTTTCATGAAATGGAAGGGTCTTGGAATTACAGTGATTTATGCCCGGTAATTTTTGTGTTTCCAAGGAGTGCCTAAGTCGCAAGTATGTAGTCTTCTTCTTTATGGTGGTAGAATGGTTCAACCCCTACCTGTCTCTATAGCCAAATCTTTGGGGGTAAGTTGTCATACTTATGGTCTAGTCCTGTGAAGCCTTCAAACCTTGCCCAATGGTATCAGAAAAAGCCATTCCACATCATATAGATGGCTAAATGGAATGAGGAAGTCACCTTCTAAAGGAATTCATACTCAGAGCATTTCTTGTCAACAATGTTGGGAAAGTTCAAGTGATAACCTTTTGTGGCAGTTACCCTCCTCCCTCTGCAAGATCAGAACACATTCAGTTGTTAACAAGAAAAATAATGAGTATCAGCGATTGCTACACTCTATGTGGCCTTAGGTTGATTCGCATTCAGGCAACTATTTAGGGAACTAATTCCTGGCCATTGGAAAGCTTGGACCCAAGAAGCACTTTTAAAAGGTGTTAACTGCATAACAAATTTCAGATTGTAACAAAAGTTAACGATTGCCAATCATCTGTGTGAGATGAACACTGTCACTCTTCTATAAGTAGAATGTGCATGCTTTGTGCAAGAGGTTGGTTAGAAGATCTCTGAGAAGTGTAAGAGACTCCATTTTAAAGAAATAGAAAGTATTTTGAGTTTGTGCCAAATATATTTTCTATCAGCTATTCATATTTTCTTTTTTGGGGATTTGGTGTAAGACATTCTTTTATCTAAATGATTCAGACTGTCTCCATTTCTTAATTATTTGCTTCAAGAAATGTATGTTTCTTAATAAGCATTTGTTATATTCATGTCAATTGGTGTTTATGGAATGCCATAAAACTTTCTATTAAGAATTTATCTTAATAGGAAACCTCTCTGACTTAGCATATGGAGTAATTAATGTAGGCAAAGGATCACTAAGTAGAATCTAAATCTTTTGGGTTGAGTGGCATCTGATGCCTAAGTCTTACAAGACAAAACCAAGTAAATTAGGTTACTCAAATATGTCAGATGTATTAATGGTTTGTGTTATTTTAAATATTTTTCTATTTGATATATGACTATGTGCACAAGAATAGGCACCAATCTAGGAGATTTCTAACCACCTATTCTATTTTACAAATGAAAATTATGATGAGAATAGTTTATTTAAGTTATTAAGCCACATTGCATGTAATGGTACAGAAGATTGGTGAATTCTGTTTTGTATATTTTATCTTCTGCTTATGAACCTGTGGATCTATAATTCTGCATTTGAAAATCCATCTATTATCTTGCTGATAGCTAACACAGTAGAATCTAGTGACATCTGAAATGGATTTATAATTGTGTATGAAAAGCTTATAGCTAAATTGGCGAATAGTTTCAGAAGAATTCATAATAAATTGACTGATATTCGGTGCTTTTATCCTTCTAAATATGTTTAGCAAAGTTGCATGGACAGGGATATGGATACAGATACAGATACGGTATCGAATACGGATATGGCCATTTTTTGAGACCCCCAATATGGATACGGCTGGATATGACATTCATAAAAAAAACATACACATATTTTCTAAGTTATTAGAGGAGATTTTCATTACTTTAAAAGCAAATAAGAAAATATAAATTAAAATAATATTAAAATTTAAATATTAATAATTTAGTAAAGAATAAATATTTAAATATATAGTAATAAATTTTATTTATATTTACAGAATAAGTTTTTTTTTTTTTAAATCTCTTACATTTAAACAATATAATATAAATATAAAATTACAAACAATTAACTTTTTTAAATTTGTAAAAATTAAAACACCAAAAAAATAGTAGAGTTGAATTAGAAGAAGACTTAGAAAAATGGGTAGCTGAAATAGAAAAACATTTCATTTGTCTTCCTCATTTGCTGTAGGTTTTATTTATACAAAACAAAACAAAAAATTGCATGATTGAAGTTTTTTAAGATAATATTTTGGAAGATTCAGGTCAGCTTTTTTGAAAATCAAATCACATAGTATCCGGCACGGTTGGAAAATCAAGGTTTTTTGGGCACGTGTGGGTACGGTATCCAACGTGTATCCATGGCGTATTGCACAAGTATCCGTATCGGATACGGGGATACGCGTGCCCGGGGAGGGGCAGGGGCGTATCCGGCTACTCTGATGTTTAGAAGCGATTATTGTTGTGGGGTCTGAAAGGGAATACCCTCTTCCCTCTGCAACACGCACACACACCCCCTACTAAGCCCACCCCCCAAGCCTGGCAGAGCTCAAAGAAGAAAGAGAGATGAGCCCTCTCACATAAGTTGGCCCTGTATTCATTCCATTTGATAATAAAAGCTCATGTTTGCTGCTTTAGGACCTAATATCCCAGAGGCTGTTTTGCAGGGAGTTTCTTAGAATAGAGTAAAGGTACTAAACAGGAAAAACCCCAACAAGTTTCTCAAAAAATACAGTCTAAGACACTACAGGACTACAGATTTCAAGTCTCTGTACCACAAGTTATCAGAAAATTGTAGTCTGAGCTTCAGATTCCAAAACACAAGTGATTTTCAAGAAAATGGCGCAGTCAAATCATGGATTTTCAAATTTTTGTGATCTGTAAATGTAGCAGATTGTGGGATTTTCAAACAAAAAAAAGTATGGTCTCAAAAAATGAGCTATGTTTTAAATTTGATGATTAACTTTACTAAGTAGCAATTAAACATGTGATTACACAAATTCCACCCTACTCAAAGATTTCATTGATTTATTTGTCTAACATTCAAAACTTACAAGTTACAACAATTAAAGTTTAACACATGAATTTTAGGTAAGTCCATTAACCTATTTAATAGAACCATATAGGCTAATTGAATGATGTTTGTTGAATTCCCTTTCATTTGTTTTTTCTAAATTTTTTCTTTAAATTCTTCATCTTATTTCTTTGCTTCCTCAAATTGTGTAAAAAAATGAATACAAGCTCTCTTGTCCCCTACTTATAGGCATATAAAATCCTCAAGGAAGTGAGTTACACTTTTCTAAATTAAGATTTGGTTGGCTAAATTCAAATAGAGAAGATTTTCCTAATTACAAATTTAGAACCATTTAAATTCATCTATTTCCATGCATTGCGGTCTATTTATGAAGAGCGGCAGCCAAATGAAAATTAACATTACAGTCTACCCATCAAATTTAAGCTGAATGGTGAACCCATCTAGACACTCAACAAATCCTAAAAAATTTACAAGAGTTTCATAATGCTCAAATCTATCTTATAAGACATTTTTAGGCCAAAATAAGATCATTCAATATTTATTATAATCATGTACTTTTCCTTCTTTCAAAACATTTATTTTCGCCCTACTATTAAAAGAAAACACTTTTCATGCATTATTGTCGACGAATCTTGACTTTAGAATGGAAAAGCAAACCTCTTAGGTTAATCTTAGCATTAATCATAATAGAAACACCCTTTATTTTTTAATTAATTTATTTTTTATTTAAATTTGCACACCATATAAAATCAGAAATAAACCCAATGATTCATTCAATCTAAAGTCATAATGTCATATAATATTCTAATCAAATTAAAGTCAAAATTAAAGGGCATTACATGCACAAAATGTGTTACAGATGATTTCCAAAATGCTAAATTAAAAACTTACTATGTAAATTGTTCCAAGTTGCGTCAATATATTCATTGTCTTACATCATATACTCATTGTCTTACATATTGATCAACTTTATATGTCAAATAGGCAAACTCATCTTATACCTTTTAGAAGTCATTTTGTAAGTAGGCCTTTTTATGGAAGAATCTTTTATGAACCTTCTCAAATAAATGTTTGAAGAAATTTAACTAATCAATTCCAATAAAAGTTCAAGATAACGCATAAATTATATTTTAGTGCTTCAAACCTCTTGTTCAAGCTTTTCCTTCAACAGTTTCAAGTCGTCAGTTCTCATGCCTTGTAAGCTGCAAAAATAGATGCATAAATGTTAAAGACCTGCTAGCCATTTCAATGCATTTCATTCTTAGATCAGATCTCCCAATTTAACAAAATGCATTCATAGACTTGCAATTAGCAAAGTATCTACAAAACTATATCATCACAACAATTTTCAAGTTCCTCGTATTTTGAAACCATGCTTCACAGTTCACATAACTACTGAGACAAGTATATGCATTAGGTAGAAACTACCTTTTCACACCAAGAAGTGGTGGTTCATCAGGATAGTTTGCCATATGAGAAAATGTTAATGCCACACGAACTGCACACAAATGCAACACATTAGCAATCCCTCATTTATTACATAGTTTCTCAAAGAGTCAATATTGCAACAGGTTTTCAAGATCCCAACTAAAACTCATTCATGGCATATTGTGCAGGGTATCATTAAATGAATCCACATTTCAAGTTGTTAAGGAGGTTACTTTCATCTGTACACATGATGAGGGAATGAGCCCATACTATATTCTACCAACATGTTGAAAATAAATCATGTTAACCCAGTTAACAATGTAAATCATCTGGAGTACGTAAATGCTTAATGAAGACTGATAAAGTCAGATAGACACTGATAAGTCCAAATCAACTAAATAGCATGGATTCAAGGTTTATTTTCTAGCACATTTATCTAACCTGATTTGTATGTTGTTACCAAGGTTGCATGATACACAAAAACACTGTAAAACCATTCTTTATGCCTTAGATATGCCAAGTGAACTCAGAATTAATACTAACATCAACATTAACCATATTTTTTTATGGGCTTGCTTGTAACCCATTATTAAAAACATCATACAGATGGATCTGCTTCTACGACAAAGGATGCACTCAGTGCCAGTATTGACAGAATAAGAAGGCCATGGTTTGAATTAATTTATATTTTTGATATAATCGTTTTTTTAAAATTCGTTTGAATATTTGAGATAAAAGCATTCAAATCTCAACCATAATCAAATGCCTAGTGAGGTTAACAACAAATGTTATTATGTTATCATGATGCTGACATATCCAAACTGAAAGCAAACTTGATCCAAAAAAAAATATAACCAGAGATAAGGAATTTGTAACTCAACGAATGGGAGAGATGTTAGCAACTGGATAAAAATTTGTCTCTGGGCAGTCCTGTGGAAACAAAAATTCCTGTGCAAATCTTGTAAATTGAATGCTAGTACAGATTCGTAGACAACAGCACACAACCAAATGATAAGCTCAAACTTCACCCATCATCTAGCCTTTTGTCCTAACAACACATCAAATTGACTTTCAGCTGACCTAAGAGCAGCTACAAGGAAGTGGAATCTGAGTAAATTAGAGTCCATCATAAAAAATACTAAGCCTATATATTTTCTTATGCCATGTTAATGTGGCTGAATGTCAAGTTAGAACTGCCTATCAAATTTTCTTGAGGGAACATAAGAGACTCCAAACTTCATTGTGACTTGTCAATTTCCCTTTAACAATATAAAGAACCAGAAATTAATTTTATGGAACTAATCTGGATTCTGTCTAGAATGTCAAAGACCTCAGTTTACTTTGTAATTCCATTAATCTTCTTGGGCAGAATTGGAATTTGTCACTTCAGGACCTTAATGGCCTAATTCCAATGTGTACTCGTAGATAACTTTGTTGCCAGTTTGGGTTTGGTACATGGATATGACAACAACAAAAATTGGGGTTGGGTTCATTTTAGGTTCACCACTAGAAAAAAACATATAAAATTCATAAATATATAGATACTTGCAGCCTCAATTAAGGAATTAAGTTCTGAATAACACACAGCATCATATAGTAAAAATAACTACCATAAAAATTAAAAATACTTCTTCAAAATCATTTTGTCAAACTCAATGTCATGATAGATATTCATAATTCAAAATTAAATTAATAAAATCTGCAATCAGTGTTATAGTCTTCAAAATACTATTTGAATTTCACAATCTTCTATTTCAAAAAATTATTTTAATATTAAAACTGTAGACACTGAAAATTGACCACTTTTGTTTGGTCAATTTACCCCTAATTCAACCAATTTCATATCCTGTATATTAATTAAATAATACCCTATTATTTAATTAATATTCATTATCCATTATCCCTTCGTCTTAATCTATTTCTTCTATCATCTTTAAATTTTAGCCTAAAGTAAATAATTACCTTTAATTATTTACTGTCATCACTTATCCCTTTCCTCCAAAAATTAAATAAATAATCAATTTATTTAATTCCCCTCATATCCCATCCCCCATAATCTACACCTAATCCTAATCCACTTGCTAATCCCATCATTAGGGATGTGCACATTCCTAATCCATGATTAGGAGGTGTCACATCCTCCAATTATTTAATTAGTATAGAGGATATGAAATTGGTCAAAATAAGGGTAAATTGACCAAATTAAAGTGGTCAATTTTCAATGTCTACAAAAACATTAGTTCAATATTACAATAAAAATAATAAAATACTATGTCAAAATGCCCGATGCTTGCAAGCTAAGTGGACTCCCACTATAAACACAAGCAAATCCGTTGAAAGCATTGATAGTGGTATGTAACATGCCTGCATCCTTTCTCCACGCACATATCATCTCATCCACCAATCCACTCAATACAAGATTAAAAGCTATAGCAAGGCACAGAACAAGCCTATGGCCTCCAAGGAATCCTACATGCCGCATAGTGCTCACAGTCTTCTCTTTTTTCTGATGGTTGACAATCCTGTGAGCCAATGTGCCATACAAAATCCCTCTATCACAATATCTAAATGAAATGATCCCATTAGCAAAAAAATTAACAACTCCTATGGATTATTTTGGGTTCTTTGGGTTCTGCTAAATTCCTCTCAGTTCATCCAAGACGAACTCACAATGAAAAATATGCACCCTTGTAATAACCCGGACAAAATATTATGCAAATAAACTAGTATTTATCAATTTATGGCAAATATTATTTAAATCCCTTCTGCGGATATTATTTAAACTGGATTTAGATGCTTGAACCAGTTCTAACAAAAAGTCCTAATTTCTCTTCCACAGCTTATACATTAACCGCTATAATAACCCTAACGGTTATTTTAAGGAAATATACTTTTGATTTAATTATTTTTTAACCCCAACTTATGAGAACTTCGATTTCTTCAAAGATTTGCATTCATCAATACTCCAGATTGCATTAAAACTAATCTTAGGGTTTTTATTGGCAACCAAATCTAGTAAAGACTTAGATATCCTCAATGTACACGCAATATTAATATGCCATTGGACTTGTAAGCAGATGCTAGCAAAAAAACCTCTAAGTCTTTCTTACTAAAATAAATCTGAAATATATTCAAAGATGCTGCAACACCTGCAAATTCGATAGCATAAATTATTGTACTTGAACCCACATCAACAACAGATTTCCTAACCTGCTGGGCTGATTTTAAATTTGACCCAAATCTAACACAGACCCAGAAATTTCCCTTCACATTTACATAGTAACATTATGACCCAGATTATAAACCGAACTCACAAAGATGCAAGATAAATAACAAGGCATTTCCTATATTAACTATTCTGAAATACATTACAACATTGCAACAACATGCTATAACAAACTGACAATACAATGCTTGCTCCCCCAACAACTAGGATGTTGTGCAACTCGATATAGCTAAAGATCCACGACCTTGAAGCTTGTGTGCACAACCTCCGAGTGAGATCACCCTGCTAGGGAAAAGGGTTTTTGACCTCATGCCTAGGAAACCAAAGGGTTACTATCCTCTGGTTTTCTACAAGTATGCGAGTTTTCATCCTCAAATTTGATTGTTCAAACACTAGTGCTCAAAACAATGTTGGCTAGGGTTTCCGTTTAGAGAATAACACATAAAGTCAAAATAATGAAAAACCTCAAAATATATCTCATTTGGCATATTCGAACAAACTAGGGAACAGATCTGTCATTGTTGGCCCTTGATGTCATCAGCATTAATGGTGCACATCGATCTATGTTTGTAAAGAACTGGACCAATTTTTTTTTTGTTTTTCACAATGTAATTACAATCAACACGCACCCGTTAAGGTTAGCTCTAAACCAAAACGATGCGGAAAGCAACTCTAACCAGAATGTACACCAGGATCCCAATGTGGGCAAGGCGTGAGCATTGGTCAGAGGATCTAATGCAGATGCAAAATGGAAGGGAACTCTAACCAAGAATGCGTCTAGGATAGACGAGCATATGGTCAAAGGATCTAATGCAAGATGAGCTGAAGTAACTCTAACCAAGGATGGCACCGAGAGATTGTGATGAGCCTTGCTGGCTCTTAGCTCAAAACCCTTATTTTTCTTAAGTCTTTATATGTTATTTAATTTTTTTAGAGAATGTTTAATAGACAGAAGAGAAGGGGCGCACATCATAATTGCTCATAAAATGAAAATTAATGCTATTTGCTTCAGAAAGAGTGTAGATTGCATTATTTTATTGAGACAAATAGAATGCAAATGATACACATACCCGGAAAGCTCCAGATTATTTAATTAAAGAATTTGCCAGTTTGACAGCCGGAAATGGTGAAATCAAGCATATATGCACGCCAAATCTCCAGATGTGATTTCTCCTGCCACGAAACTGGATACAATCCTCTGAAACTGCTAGGCGCCAATGATAGAAACCAAAAATTACACAAAAGGGAGGCGTTTCAGCCCAACCCTTCACACACCTCTCTAAGGCACACTATCCAAGGTAGGCCGTACGGCTAAGAAATGAATGCAAGGAATCTTTGCTGGAAACCTCTGTCTCTGAAGAAGGATGCGCCATCAGTAGAAACCCTCATTTATTTGCAAACAACAAGCAAACTGAATATGTAAAACCTCTGTCTGTATCTGTAGAACCTCTATGTGAAGCTCTCAACTGTACTGATTCAGCTGATCTTTCACAGCCTCAAATGCACTCAACACTGAAGAGTTATCGTTCCTCAATGGACAAAATGTTCAAACCCTGGTCACAGGAGAATGCACAGGAGAAAATAGCACAAGGCAAAGTGAAATTGTCAAAAGATGAGTTTCTATTGCCAGAGAAATGCTTTATACCCAAATGGCACGCATTTCCAAAAAGATACGCCATTTTGCAATCAATTAAATCTTTTAATATTTAATTAAGTCTTTTCAATAGTCAAGACTTAATACTTCAGCGCACTTTTAATATTTTAAGTCATTAAAATATTAAATCTTCTTTTTGAACATTTTAAGTGATATAAAATATATTAAAGTCAATGTGACTTTAATAAAAAGGCATTAAGTTAAATAATTAACTTAATCACTTAAAATTCCATAACTCGCTCAAAACTCAGAATATTCTTGTGCCGTCAGAAGCTGTGGACTCCTGAAATGCCAACACCTGCTGTGATCCAATCACTGGCCTCTGAAAACAAGAACAATTAACCTCTCCAGAAAGTACCACCGACCCTCTAACCAATCCAGCTAGCCCACAAGGGTCCAAGAAATAGGCTAACCATCGCAAAACAAGATCACGCTGAAAAAGGGGACATTACAGAGATGGCGAGCATATGGTCAGAGGGTCCCTACAACTATTAACCAAAAGTAAATAGGCGGCAAGCCAACCTCTTCCACTTATGCAGTGGGAATGTACAATAAAGTAAATGAAAGATAAAGAGGAGAAATGCTGATAGTACTACTAATCAGCTTACAATATGTTAGAATGTTTGCAAAGGTCTAGTAATTCGAGTTCTTCAATGCTGCAATAACATATAGGACTTTCTCAATGCTTAACAAACCTCACCAAACTCAAACTCCTCACAAATCTGCATTTATATATGACTGATATAACAGACCAGCGACTGAAATGAAGTAATCAGCAACACTAGAACTCACTAAAATACTCACAACTCACTCAATACTTGCCAGAATGACATGAGACTTGATGCAAATGAAAGCTAGGATGATGGCAATGAAATCTTGACAAAGAAACAGCAGACAAATTGAAGTATTTTTTTTTCTAAACACTTGCCAGGCAGATCAGAATGATAAGGCCCTCAAGAAAGGGCGATTTGCCTTGATAAAATCATAGAGTCCATAAAAAAATCTGCAAATTTGCTTGAATGGTCGCCCTACATAGAGAAAAAGATTGATGCAATGCCCAGAACAATAATGTTTATATTTCGTGAGATATGAGCAAAACTTACAATCAGCTATGATATTCAGCAACTCCAAAATGAGACAGAAAATGCAAACTAAAACTCCAAAATGCAAGATACTCAACTGAAAATGCAAGACAAACCTATTACAAACTATCTCTCAACTAGTTGCTATCTTTCAAGCAAGAAGATGAGCCATTGCTAGGAGGTGTGCTTTCCTCGAAGCGAGTGCCTGAAGACAATTCAACAGCATAACAGTATGGTAGACAAAAGATGATCCAATGAAGAGAGGGAGCCTCCTTTTATAGACTGAAGAGAAGACTCTAGAGGCTTCTAGAAAGTACGCCCTAACCCAAGCAGTTTTTAGGTTATACTTTGACCAATTCTCTTTCATCAAGATGGCGTACCTCTCTTTGAGGGATGAAAATCACATTTAAAAATAAAATACTTCTTTTCCAAGGTTGGCGTCCATCTCCTTTTGAGCAAATAAACTTTAGAAAAATCACATAAGTTCTTCATGAGAAAATAACCCTCAAGGTCCCCTTCTTTAAAACAACTTAAAGTCATATTACTAGGACAAGGGGTTATTTTATAAAATAAAACTTTATTGACTTTAAATAACTTATTTCTCCAAAATGAACCCCTTAAGCCAAAAATGAGAATTATCCAATGAAATGCCAGAAGAGGAAAGTTGACTAAGCTGGTGCTAACTGGACCACTGCTAAATATAGAATTTACTAAAAATAGTAAATTCAAGAAGTTGCTCAGAATGCAATGCATGCGCCACCATTGCGAAGCTCTCTGAAAACCCAGAAAGAATCTGCAAACCAAAATCCCAAACTCCAAGATGCAAACCCCTGAATTTTCAAAAGAACTCACCAAGCAGCCGGAAATCCTAATTTTGCCTTTGACTAGCCGACAGCACACCAGGGATAGGCCATCAATCACTGAAAAGTGTAGTGCTAAAAATGGGGACATTACAATGTTTGCAAGGCAAAGAAGAGCCCATGAAAAACATCCAAAATGGCGACCAAACCCCAACCACCACATTAATGAAACATGGCCATTATCATCCTCCAAGCTGCAAGTGCATGTAAATCTACACCCTTAATTTTGAATAATGTTTTATGGGCAGAAGAATCCCTTTTGGAAAAGTTGCATGGTCAAAATGGCCATTCATGGCACTCTCGGTCGTGCAAGGGGCAGCTAAGGTGAACAATGTAAAAAGGCAGAAATATCAAAGTTCAAGGGTTGGCAATACCATGTGACTCTCTAACAAGGAAAGGGAAATGATGTCAAGATGGATAAGTTTGATACTTTGACAGCAATAGAGGAGAAGTGGAGTTGGGTGGAAAGCATGCTAGTATGGTAAAGTTTGAAAGTTCAATGGGAACCAAGGAGAAGTTCAACTTAGACAGAAAGGCATGTTGAGACGATAAACTCCAAAAATTCGACAACCTACAATAACTTAGAGATACAACCAAAAACACCCCACACTTAGAATTTTTGAGACCTTTGCTACTTCTAACACATTTGCAAGCATCTGAAGAATGATGATGAACCATACTTAGGCCTTGGCTTAGCTCGCTAGATATAAGGATTCGCCCTTTGTTTCACAGATAAAAATTGATTGAAAAGGGGACAGTATAATTTGCAACCTACCAAAGCCTCCACCCTCATTGACCTAAAATCCAAACCAAGTTTGAACCAAACCCAAATACAGATCCCGGACCTACAAGGGGCAAATAGGTTACATAGGTAAATAATGAGTTACAACAAAATGTACTAAACAAAGGAAAAAAGTGACATGTGTCTAGAATCTTCCTATATACATGTGTAACATGTGTCTAGGATACAATAACTATATACATGTCTGACTAGTGTCCAACATGTGAGGATTGTATACAAGTGTGGAATAATACAACACATGGTGATTGTATACATATGAGACAAGTGTATGATATGTAAATATCCATGCTTGGATAAATGCTTGTAGTAACTCATTGAACTATAACAAGCAAGTGTTCTATAAAATTATTTTGTTCATGTGTGATTGATTATAAGCACTTATAGCTCAAGACCCATAGTCCCACACCAATGTTTGGTATCATAGCATGGGGCCTGCCTATTTTTCTAGTGACTTCATTTTTCAAACTTATTGATGATTGTCATTTATGGACCTCCTTACTATGATTAGATTTCATTATGTGTTATACAAGGATGTGCCCCCACATCTTAGACACCCATCCCTATCCCCTAATGTGTTTTGGGGACAGTGGGATGTTAGGGGATGTCCCCTTTCTATTTACAGCTCTATCTAATAAAATGAATACATGAATTAATAATAGAGACAACAATGCATACCAAGTACAAGAGCAAAATATCTTTATTCGCACATGACATTATTACAAGAGAAGAGAGATGGTCAGCCAAGGATCAAAGTCGATCCGACTAGATCAAACTACTTTCCTTGACCATACACAATCTATTTAAAAGACTCGACATTTGCCAAGAGGGACACAACCGTTGACCAATCGACACTTATAACTATCCAAAGCTAACAAACAATTAATACATAGTCAAATAACCAAAATTATTGAAACATAAAAATTATTACAAAAGAAGACTAGAGATGGTCAACCAAGGATCAAAGTCAGTCTGACTAGATCAGACTACTTTCCTTGACCATACACAATCTATTTAAAAGACCCGACGGTCGCCAAGAGGAACACAACCGTTGACCAATCGACGCTCATAACTATCCAAAGCTAACAAACAATTAATACATAGTAAGATAACCAATATTATTGAAACATAATAATAGATATTGTACACTAACTACATCATACCCCCCAAATAAAAACTCATCTTCCAGACAACAAGTAAACATCAAGTAAGATTAGGGAAGACTTTCCAAATTGATGACAATATTGTAGACAAGGACTTGTAAACAAACTTGGAAGTGAAATTTGCAAACTTAGACTTGATGAAACACACACTTATATTGAGAGGGGGGGTGAATCAATATAGATCAAAACTTTTATTTTCTTAACTTAATCAATCACAACAATATTACCTCAAACCTTAATTATCCATAGCAATACCATATATGCAAGATCTATCAATTAAGAACACAAATAAGAGACATGATTTTACGTGGAAACCCTTACGAGAGAAAACCATGGCAAAATATTGCTTGTATAAATCTTCTTACAAGTTTCGTAGGCACCAACCCACTGGAGACTCCAATCTCCACCACTGAGCACCAACCCAACAAGAGACGCCAATCTCTTCTAATAAGAGGCTCCAACCTCTCAATCTCCTCAAATAGGAGGCTCCAACCTCCACAAGAATAATATAATAATTTTATTTGCAACTTCTTAGATCTTCCCTATCAACTGCTCACAAATCTGCCATACATCCACTTATAAATCTGCAATATAGTCTTCAATATTTCTACTTGAGGCTCCAACCTCTCGATCTCCTCAAATAGGAGGCTCCAACCTCCACAAGAATAATATAATAATTTTATTTGCAACTTCTTAGATCTTCCCTATCAACTGCTCACAAATCTGCCATACATCCACTCATAAATCTGCAATATATTCTTCAATATTTCTACTTGAGGCTCCAACCTCTCGATCTCCTCAAATAGGGGGCTCCAACCTCCACAAGAATAATATAATAATTTTATTTGCAAGTTTTTAGATCTTCCCTATCAACTGCTCACAAATCTGCCATACATCCACTCATAAATCTGCAATATAGTCTTCAATATTTATGCTTATAGAAACGCCATGATCTTGCCTTTATTTCTCTTTTCTTCTGACAAAATTTCTGCTAAAACCCTCTCATAAATCTGCTCAAATATCTCTTGTAAATCTGCTCAAATCTCTTTTTATTTTTGCCTTTCATATGAATGATACTCCTTGAATTGATTGAATTTGCCTCTCCTTCAAACTACTATTTATACTCACCAAGATGTCCATTCACCCAAGGGAGGTGATTCTGGGGGGTCGGCCTTACCTCATTAAATAATTTTTATTTTATTTTCTATTTACATGCACAAGGTGGGCGCACCACTCTAAGGGGTTGTCCCACTTTGGGAGCCCCATAAAAAATATTTTTAAAAATATAAATTAATTTATTTTTTAATTTAAAAATCCCCAAATGGAGCAGCTCCATTAGAGGGGTCCTCCCAATTTATCTAAATTTATTTTGCATTTACAACACCTTCAAGGGGGCTAGACATGGGTTGACCCATGTAGAAAATAAACCATCATTTTTGCAAATTATCTCCACATAATCGACTAGCTCTTTGACATCAATGACAATATTTTTCCAACAAGACTAGGAGTGTATTTTGCAAACATAGACTTTCATGGCACACATCATTTTCATGATTTGTTAAGAGGCAAAAAACAATGCTAACATAGCCAAAAAATGGAGATTTTGGAGTTTAACCAACGTATGCCAATATGTGAATAATGCTTCAGACCAACCAGCCAAGGGACCTCATCTGCTTGCACCTTGAAACTCCTGAAAATAGAGTGTTGTTGAGAATGGCTTCCAAGAATAAACTTTTGTTGGGACAATTGAAGGGTCATGCAATCAAGTCGTATGATGGACGGTGTTCGTACGACATCGACCACCACAGCCCCATGATTATGAATTGTTGGTCGTACAGTGTGGATGCAAAGTGATTGTTGTACAAGGGAGGACGTATGACTCGTGGTAGGAGATATCCATACGATGTTGTAGGGGAAACAATGTCCTTTATACCATACGATGAAGGAGCCCAATGGTCGTACGATGTAGAATGATGGTATAGGCCATACGTTGCAAAATGATGGTAAGTGTTGTACGATGCAGACAAGGAATGGTTGTACAATGCAAAACGATGTTAGGAGTCATACGATACAAAATGATGTTAGGAGCCATACAATGCAAAATGATGTTAGGAGTCGTAGAGTGAAAGAAGCATTGTACAATGTGAAAAGAATGGGATCACTGTACAGTTTAAAAGTCACTCCCTTTTCTTTTCCATACAATGTACTTTACTCTTGGTCGTACATCCTTCAACAAATGACGTTGTACGCCATTCACTAACTTGTGTCATAATAGATGATGTTGTACACTATGATGTCGTCATACTAGGTGAGATACTCGTCATACGATGTGCAAGACCCACTATACGATGTGACAAGATGTTAGTTGTACTATGTAATATAATGTCAATCATATGCTATAATTGGGCCTTTTATTATTCACTTGCTGAATTTAATTTTTTAATATAATATTTTTTCCTTTTTGGTTCCAATCTTTCCTAATTTTCTAATTTTCTTTTTGAAATTTTTTTGTGAAGTTGATTTGCCTTGACCAATATTTGTACGCTCCAGATTAAATATTTTGTTGTTAGTACTCTAAGAGACTAAGACATACTGTTAGTAATTTTGCATTCTTTTGTAAAGTCAAATACCTTTGCTGCAACTGTCAGCACACATAAACTATCCAACTTTTCAAAATCATTTTTCATTAGTTGCTCTTCATTGAGTTGTACCTTCGAAAAAATTACAAGTCGATGGAAATACCTCATAGTCCTCCATTTGCCAGTGAAATAGGTCACACAGAGAGTTTGTTTCATCCTCCGAGCATGACTACAATTCCAAAACCCCTTCGTCATTCGACTCTATTAGACCCAGATCATGCTTCTCTATCCATTCTTCTTCCCATTCTTCTTCATAGTCTGAATCTAACGAATCTGAGGAAGCTGCTTCCTCACTTTTCCTTGGTTTTTTAAATCAATTACATACTTACGAATGTTGTTTTCAATGGAGATTATATTATTTTTCCAATTGTGATCAGTTTTTGCTACTACCAGCCAACCCCGACCTAACAATGCAGTGTACACTTTCTTCCTTAATGAAATGACCACAAAGTTCAACAAAAATCCTTGATTCAGATAGTTACCTTTTGTCACATTAAAACTCCAAGTACTTTAATACCTTGTTGATCTGCACCCACCAGTTGAAAAGTTGGGGGCCAAATGGTCACCTTGTCGAGACTTCTCCAAGTGTCTTCTGGAAGTACATTTCCACCCGACCCACCATCAACAATTGTATTGGTGAGATTCCTTCCAAGGATCTCCATACAATCCAAGTGTCTTCTAGAAGTACATTCCCACCAGACCCACCATCAACAATTGTATTGGTGAGATTCCTTCCAAGGATCTTCCTTAATGAAATGACCACAAAGTTCAACAAAAATCCTTGATTCAAATAGTTACCTTTTGTCCCATTAAAACTCCAAGTACTTTAATACCTTGTTGAT
This sequence comes from Sequoia sempervirens, assembly GCA_007258455.2. Taxonomy (NCBI): domain Eukaryota; kingdom Viridiplantae; phylum Streptophyta; class Pinopsida; order Cupressales; family Cupressaceae; genus Sequoia; species Sequoia sempervirens. The sequence continues at coordinate 14,390 of VDFB02142448.1, read as the reverse complement.
CTGCACCCACCAGTTGAAAAGTTGGGGGCCAAATGGTCACCTTGTCGAGACTTCTCCAAGTGTCTTCTGGAAGTACGTTCCCACTAGACCCACCATCAACAATTGTCTTCTAGAAGTACGTTCCAAGGATTATATTATTTTTCCAATTGTGATCGGTTTTTGCTGCTACCAGCCAACCCTAACCTAACAATGCAATGTACACTTTCTTCCTTAATGAAATGACCACAAAGTTCAACAAAAATCCTTGATTCAAATAGTTACCTTTTGTCCCATTAAAACTCCAAGTACTTTAATACCTTGTTGATCTGCACCCACCAGTTGAAAAGTTCGAGGCCAAATGGTCACTTTGTCAAGACTTCTCCAAGTGTCTTATGGAAGTACGTTCCCACCAAACCCACCATCAACAATTGTATTGGTGAGATTCCTTCCAAGGATCTCCATATTCACCACCACTAGTTTCTTTACCATGTAAATTGTCAATAACATTCAATCAATCATTTGGTTGCCCGATAGTGGAGGTTTACTTATTGGTCTTCAATATCACCAAATTCCAATTGGTTCATAGCATGCACGGTCACATTCTCTCCCAATACAATATCATTTCAAAGTTTAGGAATACTTTGTAATAGATCCACTACTTTAATCGGTACGATAGTTTGAAGTACTTGCCTTGTAATATTTGAACTGAATGGTAATGGATGTGGATGTGTTACTATACTTACATTTGCATTTGAGTGGCATCATTCATTAGCCATAGCGACCCTTGCTTCATGAAACTTTTCCTTTACTATATGTGGATTCGAGTTCATAGCCTTCTTTGCTTGGGTGCAAGTAATGACCAATTCTTCATTATGCCTTACATCAATCATATTCACACCGGCATCATTCATTAGCCATAGCATTCCCCACTTCAACCTTTACTTCACGAAGCCTTTCTTTTTCTATACGTGGATCTAGGTACATAGCCTTCTTTTCTTCGGTATGAGTAATGGCCAATACTTCATTATGCCTTACATCAATCATATTGGAACTAGCCTTTTGCTTCAAATATCTGGTGTCTTTATAGTCTCCAGGTCCACACCATTTGCACCATTGTATGATAGGACATCCTTTGGGATCATATTGTATTTGGCTTCAACCTCCTCTTCGATTTTGATAATTGCCTGAAGATGTATTTTTTGGCTTTGATGGAGTGGACTCCTCTCCCTACGTAAAGAGTACTTGTGTACTCCTAGTCTTCAAATTGTATGGGCACTCCTTTATTGAATGATTCATAACCTGGCAAATCTCACAAAACATCTTTCTAGGACAGTTACCTTTTGTGTGCCCCTCAATTTTGCATTCAATACACCATAGTTCATTACCTTTTGTGTGCCCATCATTCCAAGCATGTCTCTCTAAAGCGCTTATACCATTCCCAATTCATTGTCACTGTTGTCATTTGAAATTCCATCTTCCTCTATTTTTCTTTTGTTGCACAAGGACATTTTATCTTCATTTTCTATGTCCATTGCCCGATTGTAGGCTTTTGAATAAAAAGAGGGTGCTACTACCTTCATCTTTTTTCTTAACAACGAAAGTAGACCTTCGATGAACCATCTTTTCTTGAGACCGTCGATTGGTTTTGTTTCTAACTTTACAAGCAATTCTTTAAGTTACGATTATAAGCTTGTACATTTTCATGCTTATCTTGTTTTGTATTGTAAATTTTTGTTACTATTTCATTATCATCACAAACCAATTTAAATTCTTCTTCGAAGGCCTTCTTTAATCTCTCCCATGTACTTCGAGAGGCTTGGTCAATTTATGTATACCAATCAATCGCTACACCTCACAAGGTGGCTAGAAAAGATCATAGCCAAATCGCTTTGTCATCTTGCCCAGGGCCTGCAGTCCCTAATGGGATCCTCTGATCCATCGCCTATAAACTTGGGCAACTTTTGCTTTTCTCCGCTAGGCCTTACCATGATTTTATTTTGATGCAAAGCTAATGCCTAGAACTTGCTTGCTAAGGAGTTTTGATTTGAATATTTTGGTGCTTCTCTTGCACTTTCAGCCACATAGGAATCCTCAACTCTTCCCTTAGCTTCAACCTTCCACATGCTTGTTTCACCTTCAAATTTTCTTTTATACACCCTTGGCTTCACTTCTCCTCCTTCAATTGACAACCTTTCAATGCCCTGAAGGTTACACTCATACAATTCTATGAAGAAATGGGACTTCGTCACCCAACTTCCCTCGTCCAAAGAAGGTTGTCTTGACTTTTCAACTTGACTAGGTTCTTTGGAAGAGCTCTGACTAGGGAATCGTACAATTGTATTTTCCTCAAGTGTTTCTCGTAATCTTCTCCTTCATTCTCTTTGGTCGACAATCCTTAAAGATTGCTTGATCTCTTGGTCTTAACCACCTTGTGGCCTCTTCTCACCTTTATTGGGATCTAAGGGCATGAATCTCTCAAATTTGACCCAATTTCTTTTAAGGCAACGGTGCCAAATGTTTGCTACTCTATCTAATAAAAAGAACACATGAATTAATAACAAAGATGACTATGCATACCAAATACCAAAGTAAAATTTATCTTTGTTCGCACATGAAATTATTATAGAAGAAGACCAGAGATGATCCCAAGGATCAAAGTCAATCTGACTATATCATACTACTTTCCTTGACAATACACAATCTACTTAAAAGCCTAAGGATCGCCAAGAGGAACACAACCATCAACCAACTGACACTTATAACTACCCAAAGCCGACAAACAATTAATACATAGTCGGATAACCAATATTATCGAAACATAATAATAGACATTGTACATTAATTACACTTACCGCCCTCTTCCAAATTGGAAAAACCAGGTAATGTCTCGGAACATGTCCACGAATTCAAGGATGGAAATAAACATAAAGGAGGCGCCTAGCCGTCCCTAAAGCAACCAGGGGTTTCTCAAACGCCCATTGACCATCTCGAGAACAGCCAAGCGTCCCCTATGGTAAAGCATAATATTTCAACATTTTCTTAAAAGGACATGTGCCAAATAGTTATTGGATTGTAAAGGGGCGTGGAGGTCCCACAAATCCTCCCATGCCCCTTATTCGCGCTAATATGCAAAATGAAAAGATACATTTTGTTTTAATTTTTTATTCACTGTGCTATTATTGGAGGCTGCACCATTGATGTTGGAGAAAATATCTGATATCAATATCATTAATTAGTGTTTAGATTTACAAGGATGGGGGTATGAGGGGTGAGGACACCTCCCCATATGACACACTTAAGTCTTAAACTTTACATTGTTTACAATGAATAATAGAATAAGCTTAGCTGCCTGAGTTGAAACTTGAAACAAACAAGAAAGTTCAAAGAATATATACAGCAGTAGCCTCAAAGAATTTATCACTGATTACAAACAAGTAAGAAACTAACAATTGAAAGATTCAAAGAAGCTTAGAAGACATCAACCAGTTCAGTTGCAACCATTGCATCAAGGTATGTCATTTTGTCTTCTTTTTCCTTTAAGCTTTTTAGAGAGGGTTTGTAATTAATTTTAAAATGTTTTGGTTTCAGTTTGTTGTCACACAAAATGAACACTAGCAGCAGTGATTACAATGTGCATGAGGGTAGTGAAGAAATTGAAGTAAAGAGAATAGACTTTTCTTCTCATTCAAAAAATCCAAACACAAGTTCCTTTGGAACTCCACAAGACTGTTTTGTGTGCCCTTCACTCTCTCTTCAAAAATTTACAAAAGAATCTTTAACCCCAAAAACACCCTTGCTTCAATTTGCCACCATTTTAACTGTTAATAAGGGTAAAAATACTAGGGGCAGCAAGCATTGGTTATGTCATATTTGCAAAATTGATTATCATGAGAGCTATAGTAGGGTTACACACCATTTATTGGGTGAGAGTGGACATGGGGTCAGAGTTTGTGCAAATATAACATTGGAACAACAGGTTGAAATGGCAATGTTAGTTGGAAGGAGTGAAAAAAAAATTACTAGTACTACTAAGAGCAAAAAAAATCATCCGGAACATTGCAAAATATTAATTAATATAACTATTCCAATGTATCAGTTGGAGAGAGTTGTGATAGAGGGAAGAGGAAGGCCACTTCTACTGCAAGTGAAAAAATTACAGTGGTAGGGTTAATAAATTTGCAAAAAAGTGATCAAGCTGATGATTTAGTGGCCAAATTTTTTTATGCCCATGATATCCCATTTCATTTGGCAAGGTTTCCTTATTTCAAAGGTATGTCGAGAGATGCAATGGTAGTTGGACCCTCTTATATTCCCCCTAGAGAACATAGATTGTGTACCTCTCTCCTCAACAAACAATATTCAAAGGTGAACATATTGATTTAGATGAAAAAAAATAGGGATGAGGACTGGTTGTTCCATTGTCATGGATGGGTGGAATAATATTTGACATCAGCCACTCATTAATATTATTGTTACATGTCCTATTGGTTCATACTTTTTTAGAGCTATTGATTGTTCTAGTAAACCTAAGGATGTTGATTGTCAGATTGTCAATTTGAAGGAGGCCTTAGAGGAGGTTGGGTCTTCTAATGTTGTGCAAGTTGTGACAAATTTAGCTCGTGTTTGTAAGTTGGTTGGTTTGATAGTTGAGAGCACTTCCAAGCATCATATTTTTTGGACTCCATGCTATGTACATGCTTTGAATAATGCTTTGAAAGACATTGGCAAAATAGATTGGATGAAGATAGTAGTGGCAGAAGCTAGAGACATACAAATGTTTGTATATAACCATCACACTTCACTTGCACTATTCCAATCATATTCAAGGAAAGAATTCCTCAAACCAATTGAGACTAGATATGCTAACTATTTTATTTTGCTAGAGAGGATGTTGGAGGTGTAGGATGCTCTACAATCCATGGTACTTTGTGGAGAGTGGAAAAAGTGAGCTCAATCAAAGACAAAAGGGAAGGAAGGTGGTGAGAGAAAGGGTGCTTAATGATGCTTGGTGGTCCAATATTGTGTAAGAAATATTTTATTTGATAATTAATATGTTTGGGTTTCTAATTTTGTTTTACTTTTTTATTTACAAATTTTAGTTTACATTATTAATAGTGTTAATGTCATAATTTTTATATGTTGTTTGCAAATATATTTGCTGTATCATATCACCTATTGTGGGTGTAATCGGGTATACAATTACAGACTCTCCTAGCCTTGGAGAGATTTAAGAGACTTTTGATAGCATGCTTGATCAAATGAAGCAAGCAAATCATGACAAGGATCCTAGATTACAATTCTATGAGCAGCATATCAAGCCTATTGTCACAAAGAGGTGGAACACAATGAACCCCCCTCTTCATATGGCTGCCTATGCTCTTAATCCCAAGTGGCACGCACCTAAAGCTGGCCAAATTCTTCCTTCTGAAGATGATGAAGTAATGGAGGGGTTTATGAAGGTCCTTTATGAGATGTGAAACAATGAAGAGTAAAACATACTTTGAGAGCAGTGGCTTTAGTCTTTCGATCTCTAGGGTCCTACATTGAGCATACCAGTGTCTAGGATGGATAGAGCCACTATTGCACAAAAAAACCCATTGGATAGTGGGAATTTTATGGGAAGGACACACTAGAGTTGAAACAACTTGCTATTTGTATACTCTCACAAATTGGTAGTTCCTCTGCTACAAAGAGGAATTGGTCCACCTATGCTTTCATCCACTCATTCGCGAGGAATAGGCTTACCTCTACACAAGCAAAAAAGCTAGTTGTAGATTCATAATGCCTTGAGACTTCAAGATTGGCAAACTACTAAGTATCAACAAACTCTAGTAGCAGGTCAGAATGTTAATCTTGAAAATGTTAGGCAAATTGCCAAGGAGGTGCAACTGAGATTGGTCAAGGTTGCATTAGACAAACCACAACTTCAGCCAAAGAGTGACACAAACTTTGAGTCTTTTGATATTGATAGCCCAAATGAGACATAGTTGTATTTTGAAGTTTTGACTGTTTATGCTATTGTCATCATCATCTCTCTCTCTCTCTCTCTCTCTCTCTCTCTCTCTCTCTCTCTGTGTGTCTCTCTCTCTCTCTATATATATATATATATATTTCCATCCCTGCATCCACATCCCTAAAACGCTATGGAACACAAGATTACAATAGAAAGATGGAAATATTGCACTATTTTGGAGAGAAGAAAAGGAGGGAGCACAATGTTCAATGTAATCTTTGAGATGAGTATTGGTGGGGCAGTTATTCAAAAGTGAAAGCCCATTTTTGGGTTAGTCTTGCTTATTGTGTGGAAGTTTGCAAAACTACAAAGGTGGATAGGAGACAAGTCAATGCCCAAGATTTGTTTGTGATGGAGGCGAAGGTTGTGATGAACATACACAAGATCATTCAACCTCTGTACTAACAACCTATCGTGCTTTTTGGAGAGTATGTGCTCAAACATACTCCAATTGCACTCACATCCTAAAGCACTACATGGCTGGCTTAAGACACGAACTGTTTTGTCCTCAATCAATCTATTGGATTTCTCTCCAATGACACACATTTTTTGCTCAAAAAGTAGTTTCCCTCTCCTCCTTGTGTTTGAAAACAAAATGAATGGATTTTTAGGGTGGAGGAGATAACTTTATGAGTTTTTGTTTAGAGTTTAAGTGTGTTTTTTTTTTCACCCAACTACTGCAACTAAGTCTTGCCAGCAAGACTCGCCAGGTCTGGCACGTCTTGAAGACAAGCCTCAAACCTGAGTCTCGAGTCCCTACGACTCATTTACCTTGGCTCGCCCTAGGACTCACTGAGTCTAGGTGAGTCCTGTAACACTGATCAAAATTACACAAATGTTGAGCTACTAAAACCTTGTAATACACGATTTGCTATTTTTTTAATCCTTCTTATGTGTGATGCACTAAGCAACGTGGTTGTGAGTGACATGTCATCTAATTGGAGGCTATTTTATGGCAAGAGTGCTAGGGAAGTTCAAAGATTAATTCTAGATGATGCATTTTGATTTCAAGCAAAATACATAACAAATGTTTTACAACTCACAACAAATAGATTTCACCCTACAAACACAAATTATCCTTGCTTGGGGAAAATTTATGAGATCATGGATTCCTTGTGCAAGTGGATTAAAAAAGATTATGATAGAAGGAGCTCTGAGTATTACAAACATAAGACGGATAAGATACTTGTGAGGTAAAATCACCTCAACATAGCCTTATATATGGTTGCATATGGTTTCTCATTCCTTAAAACAAAAGTGGTAGGGCACTGGTAAAAAACAAGAGGTCATCATTCGTTTATGGAGAGGTGCCATGTGATTTCATTAGATATGTGTGGAAGATATATGGAAATGGTGAAGAGGTAAAGACCATCAAAGAACAGTACATTCACTTCATTCCTAGATGTGGGAAGTTTGCATTGATGTGCAAGCTCATTTTAGTAGGAAGGATCGTTTATGTTGGAGACCAGTCTAGAGATCTACAAAGGTTTGTTTCACATTTTCTATCTCATGTAACAAGTTCATCTGCCTATAAAAGGAATTGAAGAACATCCAGTTTTATTAACAACATGAAGCCAAATCACACGAAATCAAAGAGAGAAGATAACTTCATCTCAATCCATAGCAGTCTTCAATGGATGTCACCTCAAGTTTCTGGCTAAAAAGAAATTTCAAGACCATGGGATTTGGAACCTGAGGAAACTCATTTGGATAAAGTGAATCTTGTAGATGAGCTTTCAAAGATAAATAATTTTTATGATTTTTCACCTGCTGAAACAGATGGTGAGATTGCACATTTCCTTGAGCAAGATGTATGATGATGATGTAGATGAGAATCTCTCGAATTTAGATGCTACATATCCTCCTCCAAAGCCTTCTTTAATTTGTCTTGATGACATAAGAAAACCATATAATTTTATAATTTTAATTTACATTCTACTCACTATAAGTTATAAAAAATAGCTCTTAAAACAATTTTGAGAAATTCCATGATTAGCTCATGGCATATATCTATGTTCAATTTATATACTATGACTATACATTATTTTATTTAAGTTTTGCTTAGCTTCATGGTGATCTCATGTTGGAATTTCACTTTTTATGATCCCATTTATAAACTTCTATGTTTTTCACTTTTTATGTTCAACGATTCACTATTTTAATTTTAAAGTTATCTAACATAACCAACTTTTGCTCCCTCACACCTTGCCTGCCCCATATGGTCATGCCCATGTACCCAAGTTTCAGGACTTTGAATCAAGTGCAGCATACCTATATGTTGAATTTGATGATTTAACTCCACAGCACCCAGAAATCACCTACAAGCAATTATCCTATCAAAAAAGAAAGATCAAAGCAACTGATTTGCTATGCAACCAAGAGAGAAAAGATTGAATCCAGAAAAGCACTGATATGTGCAATGTATTAACCTGAATGGTTTTGAATTGTAATGGATCAAAAATTACAATGAATGTGCATTCTTATAAAAGCAAATAAAAGAAAACCCTAGATGAGGATTGCATTAGATTGTGACAAGTGTCTTAATCTCATGCAATGAGACAACTAGACCTATAATTAGCCCAATCTAATAATAAAAAAGCACTCCTAAGTTTAGCTTAAGTGAACTAAAGTAATAAGGGACTTAATAATTAATTAATTATCAACTGATTATCCTGATTACTCCAACACCCCTCCTTAAGATCAACTTAGGGAGGAGCTATAAAACCCTGATGTAGAATGCAATGATAGATGCATGGATGGGTCTCGAATACAAGTTCTGAAAAGGTACCCATGTACAAATAAATGAAACTCTCATAACTAAAGAAAATGGGAAAACCACAAGGGAAAAACCCCTCTCCAAAAGAGAGAAAAAGAAATGACTGCAATAGTGAAAGAAGGATAGGAGGACTCAATGTGACCCCCCAAGGACTACTTATGTCATACAAGTACAATAGATGTCCCCCCCGATAGGAGAGAGAAAAAGAGGATATGAATCCCCCCACAAAGAAAGAGCTCTTGTGCCACTGATGGATGCATGATGGGTCCCAAATACAAGTCCTAATGAGGTACCCATGTACAAATAAATGAAACTCTCATAACTGGAGAAAAGGAGAAAACCACATGGGAAAAACTCCTCTCCAAAAGAGAGAAAAAGAAATGACTGCACTAGTGAAAGAAGGATAGAAGGAGGACTCAATGTGACCCCCCAAGGACTACTTTTGTCATACAAGTACAATAGATGTAACCCCATCTAACTTTAGAAATTTCGGTCAATAATAAAGCAGCTGTTAGAGCCTATGAGTATTCAAGCGAGTTATTATCAAGATTACTTGGATCTCAAACTAGAGAAATGAATAAAATCTTAAACAGCTAGATGATCTCGTAAACATTTCCAACAAGAATTGGCAGCCAAGAACAAGGTGATTGCAGACTTACGGGCCAAAATTGAGCAATTACAAAAGCTTGGCATTCTAAAACCCACAATGCTTGATGCAACCCTAATAAAATAATCTATGAAGCCTCAAACATGTGATATAGAATATACGATGGATAATATTAGAACAAATTTTGAGGATGATACTTGTGTACAATATACTAGTAATATGATTTGAGTTTGATGAATAAAATAAGATATACACATGATGTACTAGGCAAGAATCAACACAATATTGTTGAGCCTATTATTCATGAAACCAAGAATGTCAATGCATTAATTGGGTATTGTGAAGAACAAGCAAAAGCAAATTGTTGTGATGGACAAGCGAAGGCAAAGCCAAAAATGAAGATTACTCATGGAAAAACTAAAGCAAGATCATTACCAATGAAAGAAATCGGTCCTATGGTTAACCTTAGAATTGAAAAAAAATTGTTGCAATTGCTACCAAAGATGAAATATACCGAGCCAATTTTTTTCGATTTTTTCAATTGCAAGTTACAATGACAAGCACCCGTTAAGGTTAGCTCATAAACCAAAACGATGCTGAAAGCAACTCTAACCAGAATGTACACCAGGATCCTGATGTGGGCAAGGTGTGAGCATTGGTCAAAGGATCTTAAAGGAAATGTTGAAACAAGAACTCTAACCAAGAAATGTGTCAGCGAACGACGAGCATATGGTCAGAGGAGCCCTACCTATTGCAATACTGAAAATTAACTCAACACCAAGTATGTGCTACTCAATCCATGATGGATAAGAGGCGACCATATGGCGGAGACTTATGAAATTACAATGCAATTAAGTAAACAGGCGGCAAGCCAGCCTCTTCCACTTATTCAGTGGGCAGTTACAAACATTGAAATTGCAAGAATAATAAAGATGCTGACAATACTACTGTTCAGCTTACAATATGTTGAAGAATGCCTGCAATATCAAGTAATTAGAGCTCTTTAATCATAGCAAGGATAATTGTGTCTTCCTCAATGTTTTCCAAAGCTTTCTATCACCAACTCAACTCAAAAAACACCCTAAATGCAAACTGATATGACTGTAACAAGGTCTAAAACTGATAACCAGCAACACAGAAATCAATTGAAATAATCACAGCTCCCTCAATTCTCAACCAAACGACCCCAAACGAAATGCAATAGCTTTCTATGACCAAGGCGCCCAAGTAAGAACCAAAAAACAGACCCAAACTGCAGTATTTAATTTATCACAAATCCCAATGCAAGTACAAAAGGTACGGCCTCTTGAGAAGGGCAATTTTCTTCTAGAAAAATCAGCACTTGCTTAAAAATTATGAAACTTGACTGAAGATGGCGCCCTACCTAGACAAGTTGGAATATGAAGTACCCAGAATGAAATCTTTTTGTATTTTTGAAATATGAGTGAAAACTACAATCAGCTATGTACTCAGCAACTCCAGAAAATACCATGAAAATGCAAATAACTGAACTACAAATGCATAAACTCACAACAAAACAATCCTCACTACAAAATGCACTCAAAACAAGTAAACCTCTCCACTAGGTGCTGTCTCACAAGCACGAAGTTGAGCCTAGCTAGGAGGCATTCATTCGTCGAAGCAATCCTCTCACCATTTCGGCAGCATAACTTTACTCAAGATGTTGGATGATGAAAATAAAGACCAAGACCTCTTTTTATAAACTTGTGATGACTTTCCAGAGGCTTCTAGAAACCCTGCTTTTCAAATTTTGAAGTAACTCCTTTTCCCTCCAAAGATGGCGTCCATTTTGTCTTAAAGCAATTTGACTTTTAATTTAAAATAATCTCTCACCAAGGATGGGCGTACCTTTTCAAGCAAGTGATTTTTGAACCTTAAGGAAATATAAAAATACCTTCATGAGGCGCCACCCCCTCAAAGTCCCCTTTTTAAGAACAACTTTAAGTTGTTTTCACTAGACCAAGGGATTACAATATTAAAATATGACTTTAAAATATAACATTTTAAATCAACGGGACAAATCTCACCAAAAATGCTTCCCAAGGTCAAGATTGATCAAACCAACTGAAATGTCTGAAGATGAGAGCCACCCGTGCCGAAGCCAACAGGATCACTGCCAGAAATAGAATTTACTAAAAATAGTAAATTCGTGAAAGTGCTTGGAATGCCAAGAAGAACACATCACCGAAAAGCTCGCGAAAAACCCAGAAGGAATCCGCAGTTCAATCACGAATCCGTGAGCACAAGAAACCACCAACCAAGAAACCCTAATTTCACCACCGAGAAGCCTACGGGTCTCCAGAATAGGCCAACGGTCAATCAGAAGAAGTCATGTTCGAGAAGGGGACATTACAAAAGATGTCCAAACTGGTTTTCGTATAAAGAAACATGCATACATTCTGTGAAACATAACCATTAATCACAAAATCATTGGTACAAGGACAACATGACATGTTTTAATAGGCAAAGGGCAGTGACTGTGTAGATTCCACATGAAGCAGTAAAGGCAAGTCAAGAGGTCCTCTATGGAAGGTACATGACTTGAAAATTAGTGTTATTAGAGATTTATAATGATCCCTAATATGTGAGCATAATGAGTTGGATTACAATCGAGTGTAATGGTCACAATGAGACTATGTAATTCAGGTTGAGGTTGATATGAGCTGGCATACATCACAGTACCATTGACAAGCATTTAGAGGATATGTCACCATACTAGCTCAAGTGGTTTTATCTTATGATTATGGTATTGTGGACCATGGCAATTATTTTTTTTTCTTTTTTCTTTTTTTCAAATAACAGTAGAATCAATAACTCACTGACCCAGAGCTGCCCTGAGGGGGAGTTTTCGACACGACAGAGTGAGCCACTATAGCTCCTGCCAGCACAGGTGCCCCTGTCTGTGCTGAGGTCAAATCAGGTTCGAACCTGCAACCATTATCCTTGTTTTTCAAAGGCTTAACCATCCAGTCTCCACCTGAGAGCTTAGACCGTGGCAATTCAATGCAGCAACTACACATATAATGAAAACATGAGCCTATTGAGTCTTTTTTGGTGTTTCCCACCAAATAAATATTTTGGGCAAGAAGTTGTAATAAAATATATTTGTGACTCATTAGATGTTGAGTTATTGTGAGTGATACGCAACAATCAAATAAATTTTATTAGAACAAAATTATATTGGTTTTGTTATGCAGGCAGATCTTAGTTTAAAGTGTAACCAAAGTATGCAATATCATATTGTGTCCAGCTAATTTGATGTTAAAGGCCAGCTGAGCTAAAATTAATTAAGCGTGTGTCAAATCCTGCATAAATTATGATTTGGCTCATGTCACTTGGTGACAAATTGGAATACCAAGAACAGTAAGTTATCAAGTTATGAACTATAAACAAGTTTAACCTCTCAGATAGATTACTCTCTTGATTTTTCCATGGATTAATCCTCAAAGGTTTGGTTACACTTCATTGAATATGCTCACTAATTTTGTCAGGAATATTTCTCCAAAGGTTGAGTACTACTCACCATCATATACATTTAGACATTTGGAAAGCATAGGAGAATTGCAAAGCTTTTCTTCAGTGGGTTGCATGTAAGCCAAGGAAAGGGTTCTCACATAATCAGCACTGTCTATTATCTCCCCTATTTTAATTCAAGATGGCATCTAAATAGGATGCAGCCATGGTTTAATGCTTCGAAATTTTATAAACAATAACTACCATCTGACTTTTATAATTATTACACGGGAAAAGGCATATTTGTTTAAATTTCAAAGCAAATTCAAGCTTTCCAATTTACAAGGATTTTCATATAAAAAGTGCAAGTCCTGGAACCTGCTGTCTTCAGCCTCAAGTTAAAAATTAATTACCATCCCCTGAAGGGCAGAAAGACTAGATCAATAACACAGATCTAAAACAGTTTATATAATCTCCCTTAAATCCTATTGCATTCATTATCAGGTACAGTTTTCTATCTATTAGACTACTGCCATGAAGATTATTGTGAAGTACAAGTTATAGTTGAATTGAAAAAATCCCAATTGTAAGAGATTACAGAAATGACAATGAAACAAACCTAAAGCTCAGAACCAAAAGTTTTGAACTTGCTCACAGTATCATTACAAAAATAATGCAGCCAAACATTAAAAAACATAAAACCATTTCTATGGGAAGGCATATGGTCTTGAAATTACAATAGCAAAATTTAAATGTAAGAACACAACTAGTATCACCAGTGAAAAAGAATAATAAAATGATCTTCACAAATTTCTATTAAATGATGATAGGAATATCCAAGTTTTATCATTGGAATTCTACTTGGTTAATTTGTAAGAGTGCAATCCAAACACTCAGCTTAAACCTTTCATTGGAGTACAATAAAAGGAAATATGTAAACCTGATGCTTACACACAGGCTTCATTATGAATAGAAAATATTTTTTTCCATCTCATCTTGATTCTCAACTTCCAAATCACAAATAGCAATTGTTTACATACATTGTCCTGGAGATGCATAAAAAGGCCTTACCTGGAATATCAGTAGATTCATCCTCTTCATCATCCTGTGAAAAATTAAAACAATAAATACTTAAAATTTTGAGAAAACAATGTATCAAGTTGATGTCCATTCTGTATGTAAACAAAATAAAAATCCAATGAACATTAAAAAATTGGCATAATTGTGAAGAATTTTAGTTATTGAGTACTTGAACATCAGATATTCATATAATAAACTAGAACCTCAGAGATGATAAAATTAGTGTCAAAAAGCTAATAATAACTTAGAGTAACCACTAACTTTGTTATGTGTTTAAATGCATCATAAGTGAGCTCAAAACAGGAAGTTCTTAGAATGCTATCAATATTGTTTAGATTTGCTACTGCCATGCTGTCTGATGAAATTAAAATTTACATGGATGATGTGTCTTTGATAGCTTGAATAGAATGAAAAACACCAATCTTTAATCCGCATAGACTTTTCCCAGCCTACGCAGCCTA